>JALJEE010002827.1:0-55841 GCA_023231475.1 Seison nebaliae | reverse complement strand
GCGATTTGATGATTATTAAATTCTGGTTGTGCATAAATGAATGTACGTAAATCATCACCATTCTCTAACGATGTCGCTAGATATAACTTCTTCTTATCAGTTCCGGCGAAAAGAACGTGTGGAACAAATAATGATTTTGCCCTTATTCCATCACTTATTTGTTTTAATATGACACAATTCGATAATTTCAATCTCGGAATCATACAATCATTAGGGAAGTGTTCATGTTCATCTAATGAAAGATTGAGGGATTAAATTGAAGAACGAAATTTTATTGATTTATACTGCTATCATTAATAATAGAATATAACAGAATTAACTTAAAAATTATTATTCTAAAATGAAACAATTTTCATTTCTCCTTAACTTCATTCAAGACGAAATGGAAAAAGAGAATTTATGTCTCTTCGATTATAGAAGGGGAAGAAAATCAATAAAATTTCCAATGCTCATACTCATCATTCCGTTAATTATGGGAAAGCATTAATCATTCGAATCGTTCAGTGAAAATGGAAACAAATTGTTTTCCTTCAAACTTGATTTCTTTATGAATTCATATCTCGATAGACGTTTCTGGGATGAATTGTGTTCCAACGAATTCGTATTCATCACTTATGAAGCAGAAGAAACTTTCCTCCAAATATGTTGATTACTTTTTAAAAATTGGTTTTCGTTCAATCAAATTTATTGATTTGGATCATTCGTCTAATATAAAAGGAATTTGTGTGGGACATATGAATATGATTTGGAGGAAATAAGATGTTAATCAAATGCCATAATTATCGACTTTGCAGCAGCTGGCATTTACTATGTTCTATAATTACATAACAATTTATATTTAATAATAAACTGTTTATTATGCAAATGATTTTCCTTGATGTTTATTTCTCGATTGGAAATAGAAGACATAATATTTCATGTTGCACCAATTGGATTGTATTGCTAATAAGTATTTCATTCCATATTCTCTCCCGAGACGTCGAATCATTTGCCGTCCATTATTCTAGTAGGAGAGAATTATCTGCGAAATTAATTGATTGAATGTTATTGTTTGATTCCGTTCGAAAGTTCCTCGTTTTTTAATTAATACCATCTCTCACACAGTATCAATAATTTACACAAAATAAACTGAAGAGAAATGTTTTGAAAAAAATTCATTCTCCTTCTTCCTTCGTTTCTTTCTTTCTCCGTTAAAGATCGATTTCTTTCCATTTACTTCGAAGATCGATTTCTTTTCATTTCCTTCGACAAACACCGAAAATTTTATGTATCAATTCAACACATAATCAATTCTCTTATTCCAATCAATTCTTATCTCATCCACATAGTGAAATCATTAAATCATTCCGAAAGAATGTTAGGCAACTTCGTCAAAAAGTTAGTAAATTTCTTCTTCTTCTTTTACTTCTTCTGTTCTGTTCAACATTTATTTTCTCTAAATATATTCCAAATCAAACTATTTATTCTTATTATTCTGAAATTGATGAATAAATTAGTTTGGTGATAAGTGAGCTGAATAAATTCCAATTGAACATTTACACACGTTCAATCACGAGAATAAACCTACTGGTTTTAAGATGATTGCATAAGAATACAAGTATCTGAATTTTCTATCAATGAAATCGCATAAATCATGTGAGGAAAATCATCATTGTTTCCATAAAATTATTTGGTATATGAATATATGTGATTTATTTTACGATAAAATTCTGATAGCAATGATCTATAACCGAAAGAAAATTACTTTTCTTACTTATTAAATGATGTTGTCAGAAATTGATTAGTATCAGTTGGTTTTGAAAGAATTTGAAGTATTCGGATGTGAAAGAATGGATGGAAATGAAAATTCCAAATCTTCATTCCATTAGACATTTATTTTGATTAGCTTAAGTCAAGGCTCTTCACTTTCCTGTCGATGGGTGAGAAGATATGATCTCTTATATATCCGTCATTATATAAATACCAAGGATATCCTGTGGCTCATCAAAATAATTAACAACATAAATGGCTTCAATCATTTGTAAGTTGATCTTGGAACGTTCTCAATTCGATGCTAAACGATCTACTTTTCATCTTATCAATCTCTCTTATCATTTCAACATTTCAACATTCTTTCCTCCCCATCAATATCATCTTCTCAACTCAACGCAACTCAACGAAACATTTTTGGAAGTTACTTCTCTTATCGTAAGAGAAATGTCAAATAATTTCCATAATAATCATTCAGAAATGTCTGTATGAATTGTCAAAATGTAGGAATGTGGTGAACGAAAGGAAATGGAATTCGATCAATTTCCATTGTTATGATTACGATTATCCATATCAATACTTTTCCGTTTTTTTCCGACTAACGGAAATCAATTACTTAATGAACTTTATTTCTTTTTTGGAGAGGAAAAACTCATTCCCAATACATTTTACATTTCCTATGAAATTCCCATTAATAGAACTATTGGAAATAAATTGAATGAATTTCCCATTAAAAATCACATCATCTTTCAAATCATTCATTACTTTTATCATCTTCCTTTCACAGACTTGATAATGAACGATCAGAAAGATTAAAGAATGTTCCATATTCATCAACCAATGTCGTACTGTATGACAAGTTTATGACAGGTGAATCATCACTGCCAACAGCCGAAAGAAATTCAGAAGGACAATCAGATGAGGAAAACGCACAAAAAGTCTTCGGAAGAAAAACTATAACTGATCCAAATTTTATTACGATGAAAAAAGACATGGTGGACGATCCCAATAAAATTCGACAACGTCGACAACGGCAAGATGACGATTTTGAGAAACCATCACCGATGAGTACTAAACGGAAATATGTCATGCATCCATTAACGTCGTTAAAGAAGCAGCAGGAGATACAGGGACTAACAAAGAACAAAATTAATAACGAACAAAACGTATATGAACAACAATCAATTGATAGCCATCAAAGTGGTATCAGATATCGAGTGACGAATTTAATAAAGAAATTCTTTGCCAAATTTGGTATTTTAATTGCTGTCGGTTTTTATATTGCATGTGGTGGTGCACTTTTCTCAATATTGGAACAACACGAAGAAATCCGTCTGTGTAACGAAGGTCTCAATTTTCCCCATTTTTTTTTTTCAGAAATTTAAATTTTTTTTTAAATTTTAATTTTATAATTTTTTTAAAAATTATTTTTAATTTTATTCATTTACTTCAGGTCAAGGATATGATATTCAAAATATAACGAAATATCGTACGACGTTAATCAATTACATCTCATTCAATTTCAGTTCGACTCCCGTCGCTGGCAAAGATAATGAAACGGTAGCGAATAAGAAAGTTGACCAAATTTTAGAAAGTCTAAGAAATCGAACGATAACAATTTATGACGAAACGGGATTTAATGGTGGCGATTGTGATAGTCAGAAACGATGGACATTCGCCAACGCTCTCATGTTTTCAGTGACGGTCGTTTCAACGATCGGTTATGGAAACATCTCACCAGTAACATGGGAAGGTCGTATTGTTTGTATTTGTTATGCGACGATTGGAATTCCCTTATTCGTCATGTCATTAGCGAATTTGTCGGGTTTGATGGGAAATGCATTTCGTTATTGTTATTCCCGGATATTTTGTTTCTGTTGTCTGCGACAACAACGACGAAAGAATAAGTTGATGGAGGAGTTTGTGAAAGAGAATGATTTGGAAGAGATTCCTTTCAATGAACTCGAATATCATGTAACTGATGAACAACAATTAGACACGTTATACAAAATAAATAATATCGCTCTCGCTGATGGTATTGATTTGGAGAATTATCAAGCCGTTACCGTTCCCTTAACCGTTTCAATGTTCCTCATAGCTGGCTATGTCATGTTTGGTGCATTCATTTTCAAAATTTTCGAAGGATGGGATCTTTTGGCATCGGCTTATTTCTGTTACATTACGTTGTCGACGGTGGGTTTCGGTGATTTTGTTCCCGGACAAAGTACAGATGACGAACATTCAACAATCAAATTAGTGGTCGGTGCAATTTATGCATTAATTGGAATGGCCGTTCTTGGTATGTCATATGATCTGATGCAAGAAGAGATAGTGGCGAAAGCGAAATGGATTTCGAAAAATCTTTCGAAAAAATCAAATAAATCGGATGATCCTCCCACCAATTTGAAGAGTAAACTATCGATCGTTGAGAAAGATGTCAATTCACCGATCAATTCGAAACACTTGTCAGATATTGTCATTTAAAAAGAAAATTTATATTGAAATTTATTTCTTCTTTTTCATAATTGAATTTTTTAATTATTTTCATTAATATCGAATCAAATTAAATTTTTCCTTATCAAATTTTTAATAGACGAAATTGAGATGATGATGATTATTATTATTATTTATAATTATTAAATGAATTGAAATGATTATAAGTTATAATTGAGACGTAATATAAAGTGAAACAAAAGAAGAAGAAAAGACTGTTTATCTTCAGAGTTGTGCAGAAGGGAAATTATTCTTCTAAATAAATTTCATATATTGTTCTTGGAATTATATGAGAATCATTTGGAAAAAAGGAGATTTCGTTAAAGATGAACATTGATGTCGATGTGTGGGCGTGTTTGTGCATTGATGGTCGAAGAATAAAAAAGAATAATAAGATTTCTAATGAAATAAAATGTGAACGGAGAGAATTTAAATGAAATTCATTGAAAATTGAAGGAATCGGATTTGGCTTCGACAAACAAAGTGAATTATGAAGCGGAAAAGAAAATTGTGTGGAAATAAAAGTTTATTGGATCATTTAACAATTGTAGTGAACGTGTATTTTCATGAACAATTCTCCTCCACACAACAACCGTTAAAAGTGGGAGTTGGTTGAACGTCGGAAATGTTGATGATAATTTTTTATTGAACTTTTTCTGTTGAGAATTATTGAATTAGAGAAAAATTGGAAATATTAATGTTGTAATTTGAAGATAAACTTATGATTCTGTAATAAATAAAAATGTGTGCATTTTCATATCGTTTTATCGATATATATATATATATATATATATATATTTTCATGTATATGGATAGAGAGTGTGTAGAAGGATGGTATTCTGATATCGATCTGAATGAAGAGAAGATCTATTCATTCTCTACATTCGTCAATTGTTCGTTATTTGAAATGTTTGTGTCAGGTAAACCGGTTGATGTGGCCATCGGTTCCAAATCTTTGATCTGTTTAATTAGATATGTTTTCTCGTCGTTGAATTGAACGTCGTCCAATCGATCGGTGTGGAAAGTGGTTAGGAAGTCGACCAATTTATCTCGATTGAGAGATAAGATATCGATTATCGGTTTCGGTTTATGTGGATTGGCGATGAACACCTGAAATTGATGATAGAGAAAGTGTGAGAGAAGGAATGAAGATGATGGAGAGGAAAAGAAGAGAATCGAAAAGACAAATGAAGAATGGTGGTGTTCGGAACCTTGAAAACATGAAACGCCTCGAATTGGATCGTTTTCGATTTTTGACGAAGCATATTCATCATTAATTTCAAATTTTCCGGTTGTGAAATATATTTGGTCATGGCAGCAAAATGATGGCGTTCCATTAAAATTTCACCCAATAACTAAAATGAAATGAAAAAGGAAATGATTGAAAGGAATCGAGAATTAAATGGGAGAGAATTTAGATGAGCTCGTTCGTTCACTACCTTAAATACATGAAAGTAGTCAAGTAAGAGATCTTTCTTCTCAGCTGGATTCAACATTCCTTTCATTATTCTTATTAAATAATTCGGATCATGACAATAGTAATCAGATATTTTCAAATTTTGACGACTCATCAACAAATCTGACAATAACTATATTCGATCAATTAATATTAAATTCCAATTATTAATAATGATGATGATGATAATGATAATAATGATGATGATTTCCTCTCGATCAATTCGAGAAGAAGAAAAATGAGAAAATTGAACTTTCAATGATTGTCGCCTGGTGACATAATTCTCTGAGTAGAGAAGTCGTTGATAATTATTGAAGAATTTATCGTATTGATCAATTAAGAATTCGGAGACAACAGGTTTGTGTTTCGTTAAGACTTCCTGAAAACGGTTTTTTTTCCAATAATAATTTAAAATGGAAAAAAGGAACTTTGAAAGTGGAGAATGCATCAGATGCAATGTCGAATGATGGGAAATCGACATAATCGAAGAAATTGTAGAATTGATCGGAGTATAAGACGATCTTTGCTAACGATTCAAAACGGATACATTCTCTCAACATCATTCCACAGTTTAAAGCAATTTCGGATGTTCGATAACTGAAGAGAATGAGAAGGAGAATGATGAAATTCGAACCCATTAATCAATTTGAAAATAATTTCCTTATTCTTGTTCAGGTGGTCGACAGTCGGTGTCAACAATCCGACTTGTCGACGAACAAGATTATTAAAAATATGAGCAAAATCCTTTTTCGTCTACAAAACATGTTTGGATTTGAAATGTATTTGAAATATATCTGCAATAAAATTGCCAACTTCGAATTCGACACGATGTAAATTATTGATCATTAGTTGCAGTAAATTATTCGTATAAATTTCTTGAGCGATTCGTGCGACAACTTCCGCTTGTGGCTCATTCTCTTGAGAACCGATCAATCCTAATTTGAATTCGTTGACATACCTCTGAATCTCTTCGAGCAATTTATCAGTCTTCTTATCCGATTTCTCGAGTTGTAGAAGAGCTTCGCGAAGACCTTTCGCTAATTCTTGTGGAGATTTCGTCCTTCCCGCAAATATCTTTGGCAACATGTTTATCTAATGTAGTTTCTCTTATTTCTCAGTTTCCTTCCAGAAATTCAATCAGAATTTCGTTCAACAATTTCGTCTGCTGATTTTGTCCTCTCAATTAGTTCGTGTGGAGATATGTTAGAACAATCGTCCAAAACTACTTTAACATGGTTGCGTCTGACATGTAGGGAGAATTTAAATAAAAAGATATTTCTAATGAAAAGTTGAAGGAAGAATATGGTAAAAATAATTATTAATGAAATTAGTTTAAAATTGAAATTTTTCGACTTCATTCAATTGAAGAATTCTTTAATTTTCGTTTTATACAGAAATAATTCGATTTTTCATTTTTATTTCACAAAAATGAGAATTCGAATTTAATTAAACTAATTCGGTTTAGAAGAAGAAATAATTTTTTGTTTACAATAAATTGAAATTGTCTAATTGAATTAACTCCTTCCCCTCTTTCTTTTTCACCTCATTTCAAACGATGAGTACATGATGAAATGAGTTTGATTGAAACGAATGTAAAAACTTTCTATTATTATCATTCATTTCCTAGTGACCTATTCTTTCTATTCGATTACATAAAAGAAATCTTTACCATCTACAATTTTCCCTAAAATCCCTCGTTCAATACAACAGCGACACTTCTACACAACATACACACACACACACACACTAACACATTAAATATACATAATAGATCTCTACACACACAACACACACACAGACACATTAAACACACTTAATAGTTCTCAACGCACACACACATGCACACACGGTTGTATGTTACCTAATCATAGGTTGATTGTATAGATATGTAGAAAAAAAATTAAAATAAATCTTCTATTTGTCATGGATCTTTCATTCGAAAAATTTCTCGATTATATTGTAAGAAAAAAAAATTTTGAAATTTTCAATTTTTCTTCAAACATTTCACATAATGAGACCTAATTCCCTTCCCCATCATTCGCCGTACCTTTTCCTATAAATCTAAAGGATGAAGAAGCGACTGGACGGCTGGGGAGAAAGTACAGTTAGAGAATATGACACAGAAAAGGTTAAGCTATTCATTTCAAAACGGATGAATTATTCATTGGGATGTGTAAAGAAATGATTGAATTGTTCAATATGATGTTGCTACGAGTTATTCGTGATAAGATTGAGGAGCATCATGCCGTCATCCTCAAGTGACTACAGCACTACCAGATATGTGTTCGTCATTTTCTTCCAAATGATTCTCTTGTTTGCCGATGTGTTCATCAATAGTTTCGGTGAATATATTGCTTGTATTCAAATGACTCCACAAAAGGCTGACAATGTCTTTGTCGTTCTGTACATGTTAGTTGATTCTAATCGAATTCTAATCGATTTTACTCATTCAGAATTCAAGATTTATTTATTTTACTCAACGTCATCTCAATCTTCCTCTTACTCAACAATACATTCTCCGCTCAAGCTGGACTATTATTCCGAAGTTTTAAGGCACACACTCTAACACTCGTCTTATTCGCCATTTATTTCATTCTCACATTCCTCTTCCAAATAGTGACACTAGTTAGTTGAATCTCATTCAATCTCATTCTCATATATCTTTCTAGAGTGCACGTTATGGCAAAACGGAATATATCGATCGAGTAATTTATGATCGAGTCACTTATCTCTCACTCTATATCATTCATCGATTATTCAGTATCGTTTATTTCCACACATTCAAACGACTGGCATTCATTTTGAATGACCCGAAAGAATATATGGAATCCGATTGGGTCAAACGTCATTTCGAGAAGAGAATGCAACGCACAATCAAAGAGGATCATTAGAAAAAAAATTTTTATTTTGTAAATAATATTTACTCCAATAATGTCGAATATGAAAATAATGTTTAATATAATAAAAAAAAAAGAAGAATGAAATTAGCGCAATTATTATTTTCAACGTAATTTTTATAATTCTTAAACAATCGAAAATATCATTGCTTCCACAATGCTAAAAAAAGATTGAACTGTCAAACATTTTTACAATTCCTTCACTTTCTCATATTCTAAAAAAGAATAAAATTTGAATTAATAAAAAAATAGTTTGAAAACTTTTCTCATTTGAAATCGAATTCCTCCTTTTCTCCCTCCAATCAACGAGTTTCTCATAGGACGTTGAATCGGTCTCCTAAAATTTAAATTGATTTGTTTATTTTAATTTTAATATTTTGATCTTCTAACAGATTCTTAGTGGGAAAGATCTTTCCATTTCGAATGGGTTGATTAATTCGATTCTTCATCGTCATATTATATTGTTTATTTGCTATTCGTCGAGCATTCTTCACAATATTATCAACAAACTGCTTCTTCCGTATCTGTTCTTTCATTGATGATTGTCGATTGAGTGGAGGCGTCATAATATTTTTCCTTCCCATCATTGGTGCTTTGTTCATTCGTCGACCAATGCGGAAATTCTCACTGATATTCCGTCGTAGCGGCATGTTAAATACCGGCATTCTTTGATTCTTATTTACCATATTTTTCTTGCTGCCAAATATCAATAAATAATGATAAATATTAAGAATAGATGATCGTTTTTTAATGGAGAGGGAGGAAATAGAATAGAGAGATGAGAGAGAGATTTAAATGGAAATTGAGAATAGAAATCTCATTCAAAATATTCCGACTCTTCAACATTCCCGTGTCGGATTTATTATCGATTTGGATCGATAGATAAATTTCATCTCTTCATTTTATTATCATCTCATCATCGACAACACGACATTCAAATTTATCGTGGCCATTATTTCATTTTTCCAGTCGACTTTTTTTTTAAAAATATTTCTTTGTATTTGGCAATAACACGAACCTTGTGATGCGATTGGCGAGATTATTGGACAATTTATTTTTCATAAATTTCGGTCGATTGTTTCCAAATTTCCTTTGGCCATTCACCTTATTACGTTGTTTCTGTTGTCCGTTCTTCTTCAATCGATTCACTTTGTTTCCTTTTGAGAAGGGAGTGCATATAAATCATGCAGATGAGCCACATATATTGAGAAACACAAAATTAATGACATACCTTGACCTTTCGTCTTATTCAATTTGATCAAGTCATCCAGACTCATATCCATATCTGAAGTTTTCAAGTCCATTATTTTCAAATCCGATTGCACACGATATAACAAAGAAGGGTAAGAATTTTTCTATTCGGCAAAATACAATTCACATCACATATTAGTTTTGGAATAGGTTTAGTGAAAAATTAATTCCATCAACTCATCTCTCTCCTCAACTTCTCCACATTTCTACATCACTTCTACATTAACATGGAACTCTCCCATCAAGAATAAGGGCCAAATTGACGAGAAATGAACGGAAAATGTTCACGAATCTCATCCATTGTCCAACAATTTTTCTTTCAACAACCAAAACGAAAATAAATTTTTGTTAATCAACAGATAGATTATGTGTAGATTGCGTAGACAAAGAAAAGATTCATTGAATTGATGATTCTATCTTGCTTGCAATATTCTCTTCTTCACATGGTGTCTGAAAAAACTTCATGAATTTGCATGGAAGTGCGTAGGTACTTCTCTCAAATGATTCTTTCAAAACAAATCAATCTGCCACATCTCAAAAAGAAACTTAAATGAGGAAGAGTTGAAGATGAAATGCATTCAACAACCAACGAAATTATTATTGTACATTGTACAAATGTCAAAAGAACGACAACCATTTTTTCCCTCTCCACATTCAACAACTTTTTCATGGAGAAGTTATTGCTAAACGAAAAAATTTCTCTTTTAAATTCCTAGAAAAAAAATTGTATTTTCAATTTTCCATAAATTACATTTCTAAGCTTTTAATTTTACTTACGTATTATTTATATGCAATTAATATACTTCAAATGGACAAACTTAAAAAATACGTAATTTCTTTATCTCTATTCAATTTTTTTATAAATAAAAAGCTTCAAATTTTAAGCTGAAAATAAAATGAAAAATTAACAACATTCGCTCATAAAATTATTTTGAACTATGTCAAATGTCCTTTTGGATACCACTATTCATTATTCAATACAATCATTGACATTCATTTTTTCGTCTTTGATCGCATTATTGGTCGTTGCTTTTAGTTCGTATTTTATTTTACTTTTAACTTCTTTATTGTATTCTCCTTTACAGTTTGGTGGGTGACATACTTTTTGATATTGAAACGAATAAAAATGTTTCGTCATCTAATTCGAACGTATAAGAAAATAATTCTTGGAAATTAAATTTAGAAGAGAGTTATGAAAATGAAATAAATTAAATCCAATCAACAAAATGAGAAGGAACTACTTTCGTTAATTAAACTTTTATTTGTTCTCTCAATCTATTTTCATTTTCTCGTTTCTCTACTGATATTAAATTTATTTTTTATATTAATTTGCAAAATATTTTATTTTTGAGAAATAATGAAATTATTTTTAAATTTATTTATCTTCCAAACATTTCTCTTCTTTTCACCTTCACTCCAATTCATCTCTTCTCCAGTTGTTGGTTTTGTTGCACCGCTGTCGAAACTAACGAAAATAGTCGATGGTGAACGATTAAGATTGAGAAGAGAGACGGACATTTCTGCCAATGGGGAAGTTGTCATACCGAAAAGAAAGAGAATAAACAAATCGCGTCATCATGTTCAGCCGAAATTAAAAGCGGAAGAACGATTAAAACGTATTTTAGATAAATCTTTTAAGAAATTAATGAAATTAGTAAAGAATGAGAGGAGAATAGCGAAAAATGGAATTATTGAATTGAAAGAGAATCCGATAGTTCGCGGTGCCGTTCTAAGAGTTTTAAGAAGAGCCTTATTGAAATATTCACCTAAATTAGCTACGAAAGTTCTTTACGGACAAAGACGAAATCATTCGAGAAGGAAACGAGAAACGAACGAAACAATTCCATCAACAAAAAAAGAGGAAAAAGAAAAAACTGATGACGAGGATGATGATGATGATGATGATGATGATGATGATGACGAACAGGAAATTAAGAAAGAAAATGTTAAGAAGAAAAAAATTATAAAAAAAATACGATCAAAAATCAATTCGGATAATAAGTTAATGGTTAAACAGAATCGACAATTGGAATCGATGGAGGAGAGAATTAAGAGACTTTCTTCCATCATGAATAAATCGGTTCAATTAGCTCTAATGCAGAATAAGAAACTTGAAGTTTTTTAAAATGATTATTAGAAATTTTAAATTTATTCTTAGAATTTAACCTCACTTATCCAGAAAGATGTTAAATTAATGAAAGATGATACATTCAATCCGATAATGGAACCAAGTCAGAATTATGTTGCTAAAACGGCTGATAATGCGGCAGGAATGAATGAAAATCTAGGACAAATTTCGTACTTGAGACGAAATGTTGATGAAAATTATGAACAAGTTTCGAACGATCGTTCTCAACCAAAAACAACAGTAGATATAACAAGGGAGGTTGAGGATAATGATGATGAAGATGAAGATGTCAATTCCACAAAACAGGAATTGGAAACTGAGAAAGATGAGGACAAAGAATTACCATCTTATTCTTAAAAGAAAATCTCAATTTAATTTTGTTTTCTTTCGTTATAAATTTATATTGTTCAACTTATTGTTCTTTCTCTCTATCTCTCTCTCTTTTTCTAACTTCTGTCTATTGGTGCTGGTGCCAGTGCTTCCAATGTGATGAGATCGTTCCGAGTTTTCGAATCATCATATCGACTTGCCAATTCGTTTGTTGTTAAATCGGTTGGACTGATAGTTAGTGAATTTTCCGAATGTAAATATGGACTCGGTAATGGAGGTTCATGTGCCTCTGACACCGTTTTCTCCTTGAAACTCACATACCTAAAAGATAATAAATTTTAGATTTAAAAAAATTGTATTAAATAAATGGAACATAAATGGTGGTAGAGTAAAGAAATGAAGTGCTGTAGCGACATAGAACGCTAGACTTGGCATGGTATCTAATGAGGAAGCATAAATTCCATTGAACACTAATGTACCGACGAGAATATCGACATTCTCAACACTCGCAACTATCGCGAATAATTTTCCTGAAATTATTTGAAATTCATAAAAGTTTTCTTTAAAATATTCTCAAATCATTAGATGAAAACCTTGTTCGCTTGGTGCGACTTGTTTAGATAAATAAGAACGTACACTAGCCGCTATGTAACTGCCGAACATTCCCAAGACGGGAACTAAAAGAGAAAAAAATGAAAAAAATATGACGAAGGAAAAATTACCAAAAAATATCATTCGGGCACTGGTGGCGAAACCGTACATGAAATCTCCTAAGCACTTAGATAACGTTCCGATGATGGCACAAGTCAAGTCGGATATATCGAAATACTTTTGAAGAATGGGAAGTATTCCTATGAGGGCGATGCAAGTGAGGAAACTTTTGAGACCGCGAAAAATTCCATATAGAGTTTGCGTGAATGATAAAGGTGATTTTCTTAAGTAAAGAAACGATATAGTATTTTCTCCTATAAAAACAAGAAAGTTCTTCTTTCTATTTTCAAAATTGTTAACCCATCGACGTCAGTACACTGACTGAGAAGGCGCTTAATATGAGAAGTATAAATGTTCTTCGACTTCCGGGCCGATCTTTCACCAACACTTCTCCCGATTCTTTGAAATGGCTACACTTTGTTAAATTCTCTTTCGTATGGACTCTGAAGAATGAGGTTTATGATGATTTTGAACTGAAATTTTTCAAACCCGAATTTCTTCCAAGTCATTTGTTCTAAGACCACTTGACCAGTGGTGGGATCATAAACAGGAATTCCGATATCTTTTACGAAATAAATAACATAAACTGAAAGAGAGAAAGATTTGAATGAATGACAATGGAATGTTGATGGAACTGATATTTATCACATGTATGGAAAGAACGATGGTGAAAGTAACTGTAAAATTCGTATGATCGAGTATGACACCACTCAACGACATTCCTAATGTGGCACCTAACATCAACATTGCTTCAAGTATAGCCATTCGTGTGGTACGTTGAGAGTCTTCGGATATTTGGGACAAATAACAGAAAACACTAGAAAGTAAAGCAGTTGAACCGCCAAAGAATCCGTAAAGGAAATTTGAAAGAAGTAGAACGGCCGGTGGCCAACTGATATAAGCGGCACATAATAAATAATTGACAGCTGATAAACATGCGCCGATATTAGCGAGAATCATTGGCAATTTCTGAGACAATGAGTCGCTAATACTACCGAAATAAGTAGCCGTAACAATACTGGGAATGGCGAGTGCTATATCTAAATACATTAACCAAAGTGAACTCTTTTCTTGGACGACACGTTCATGTTGAACTAGTGAAGCATTTCGATTGATAATTTTACATAAATCTTTGTCGTACATTTGCAGACAAACTTTCTGATAAACTAAACCTTGTTCCACTGGCATGGTTATATGAACGGAGAGCATAAACAAGAAGAGGATTGGTTCAACACTGATCTTTTGATACCATCGTTTTTCACTACTTCTCATTTTCTTCATTTCATTCAATCGAACACTTGACAATGTGGCTCTACTTCCAATCGGTTTACCGGAATTGGCGATTTTTAAATCACCAACACGTTTTGATACAACTTCATTTCCCATATTATCCATGTTATTGTTACCAGGCAAACCGGCATTATTTGAAGTATTATTATTCCAATTTCTACTCAAATCTTCACACTCGTCATTAAATGAACGAGATGTCTCTAGAAATCGAACATTTCTGTCATATTTATTCACTATTTGCAAATTTCCCCTTTCCTCATTATCGATCAAATATTCTTTCAAATATTCCATGTTCGACGATTTCTCACGCTTCTTTGGTCGTCGTTCATTAATCGAACATACTTTTGGTTGAACTAAATGTAACGACACTGAAGGAGTTCTCCCATTCTTTTTCGAAGAACGAATCGATTCAGTAGAAAATCCTCGTTCGCCATTCAATTTTAAGTTCGACAGTTTCTTCTTATTCTTCGGTTGCATTTTCTATTAATTCGACATACTGACCAAAACAATTTGGAAATTTAATTCTTATTCTAATCTACTCAAAGACGTAATCGTCTCTCGGCTCATGTAAAGAAGATATAGATGGAAAAAAAGTGGTTAAGTGGCGAAGAATGAAAAATCGAAATAAAGTTTGAAAATGAATAGTTTTAATTTACTATCTCATTTCGGACTTAATCATTAATTTTTTGAAAATTCCCAATAAATTTCTTTTTTATCTTCACAGTGATTCTTATAGAAAGCAACCTTTACCATTCCAATTTTTATTTAACATTCATATTGATAAATTTAAATTCCTCAAAAATTCCCCTAAATAATAATAATAAACTTTTGTTCAGAAATAATATGAGAAAATTCTTTTTTGTGCGTGAATTGTGCTCAATCCATTTTACATCAAATATTGGACAATTAAAAGATTTTTGAAGTTACGTCGTTTCTGGCTACATCGATAACTTCCCGAAACGGAGATTTGGTTCAATTGAAGGTATAAAAATAATTTGTGCATTTTCTGTGCATATTTATACCGGATAACAATTTATAATCAGATCACTTTTATTTTTAAACTATAAATCTTAATAGATTGAATATTTTTAAAATTATAGAATTAAAAAAGATTTAAAAAAATCCAATAAAAATTTTAGGAAAATAAGAAATTTTGAAATTAGAATTTTTTTAAACAAATATTATTAGCTTTTGAATTTTCTTTGAGTAGTGAAACAATGAACAATGAGCATCCAAATTCCAATTAGTACCATGAAAAATATTTTAATTGATCGACAAATGATAAACCAAATTGTACTGATAAGCAATATGATGAGGAATATCAAATATTTTCCGATATAATGTGGTGTCTTTAAAATATCGATGGCTTTCCGTGTAAGTAAACTGTCTTCGATCATTGTGAGGAATAACTTTTTTTTAGTCCTTTCTCAAATAAGAAAAGGCGAAACTTAATAAATTAAAATGAAATCGGTAAGAAATATTTTTATTTTCGAACAATTTACTTGTCATTAATTCATTTCAATTAAAATTGTTATAATTTAAAAATAAGAGGAAAAAAATTTAAAAATTTTTTATTAAATTTAGATGAAAATTTTAAAAAATTAATTTTGATACTGATCGAAATCTACATTTTATGAAAGACGCTAGAAATGTTTGTAAGAAAAAGCACCGGTATGACATGAAATTTGAATAAAATTGATTGAGTTTAGGATGATGTGTGGTAGGAAAATTTTAGATTATTGAATTTTTTAAATTTGATTTCTGTTTCGATTGTGTGTCGTTTGACTGAGAGATGATGGAGACCTCATCATTTTCTGTCGCCATATTACTCATTTCATTGTTCTCATAATTGAAGTTCATATTGGTCGAAAGATTTGAATGATGAACTGAACAATTTTTATGATGTTTACAACATTGGAGACAATGGATCGAATTCGATTCCTTATTGATATGTTGCTCCTTCATTTGGAGTAATGAAGATAATTCGAATTCTTCCTCTGGAATTTTATTTCCTTTCGATCGATTTCTCCTTCGACGTTCTCGAGATTTGGATCGATTACATTTCGTGCAAACATTCTTCTTTTTGATTAGAATGTCCGATTGTGTAATTTGCTTTTTAACTTTGGTTTCCGGCAATTCCTCTTTCAATTGTTGGATATTTATCGGTTTCTCTTCCATATATTTCTCGTAAAGATTCCGATTTTCTTCGAAGACATCACAAGTCGATGAACTGATGATTTGATCGGTTAATGACGGTTTTTTACTCACTGTAATTTCTATCAAATTTAAATTTATCAGATATTAAGAAAATTAAGACAAAAAAACCTGAAGATGCTGGTTTTAGTGTTCTTCTTTTATGTTCGTCTAATTTTTTCTCGGGGATCTTTATCGAATTTCTTTGTTGTTTGGCTAAATTTCGAAATTGCGTTTCTAGGGGGTCGGGGTCTAATGGAGGTGCTACTTGTAATCCGCCATGCTCACCAATTAGCCAATATGTTGTGATTACTCCTTTGCCTTTCATCGATACCGGTCCCCGTAACTGACAATCGAATTGATTATATTGATCCAAAATTTTCTTTGTTGATGGACTGACATGAATTCTTAATGCTAAAAATATAAAATAAAAAAAATAAATATTATAAATAATAAATATATAAGAAAATCGAACGTAGTCCATTACTTTCCATTCGGGAACAAGTGTTGACCGTATCACCAAAGAGACAATATCTGGGCATTTTTCTTCCAACAACACCAGCCACACACGGACCTGAATGTATTCCGATTCTTATTCGTAATTGCTCATTCTTATTCTTTCCCACTTTTATCGAATGTATCCCGTTTAATAATGCCAAAGACATTCGACTAATTTCCGAGGCATGTCTATCACCGTTTCTGGTCGGTAAACCTGAAACGACCATATATGCGTCACCGATTGTTTCCACTTTATAAACGTCGAAATGTTCAATTATCGAATCGAAACAAATGTATAAATTATTCAATAGATCCACAACTTCCATTGGTGTGATGGCGGCGGATATACTGGTGAAACCGCAAATGTCACTAAAGTAAATGGTGACACAATCAAATGTTTCAGCTGTCACCGTTTTACCTGATAATAATTCTTTCGTCACTGCTGGTGGTAACAATCTGAGAGTAGATCAATAGTTGTAGAATCGATAAACGATAAATCTAACCGATATAATAATTCTTCGGCTCTCTTCTTTTCTTGGAGATAATCACTCGTACGTTCTTCCACGATACTCTCCAAATTGTTCGCATATTGTTCCATTCTCTTCAACAGATTATCCACAATATTTCCTGTTTCATTTCCTCTAAAATAACAGAAATTAAATTTTCCATCATCGAACAGATAATTATGGAATTAACTTGTTGATTCTTCTCATAATTCCACGAATATGATTGAAATCAGGCCGGTCTGCCACTTCTTCTGCCCAACATTTTAAAATTAATTCAGCCACTTCTGGCGCGTTACAAGCGTCTGGTTTAATTGTCGGTCTCAATCCTGTTCCTTCTTTAACACTTCGATAAATTTCTATTAAAATTAAAAAAAATTTAAATTTTCAAATTGAATGATAATGAACCTTCAGGTAACATATCTCTCTCTTCTTCGAAATGGAAGACACCTTTGCGATAAATAATTTCTTGAAGAATGATAGCGAATGAATATACGTCGCCACGTTGAGTACCTCCAGGTTTGGGATTTGATTGTCTCAATAATTCGGGAGCAGTCCATAAAAGACCTTGATAATAAGCGTGATCTTTCGTCAATTCCTGCTCATTATTTGACGGTGGGGAACGTAACGAATGAAATCCGAAATCCGTGATTTTCAAAACGAATCGAGAATCAACAACACAATTCGAACTCTTCAAATTACCATGTGAATGGATCTCGCTGTTATGAATATAACTCATTCCCTAAATATTCGTGATGGAATTTGAATTGATAGAAATGTAAACTTTGACAATGTCATGCATCAATGAATGTCGAAATATCCAATCGAGGCGTATTTGTTCATTCTCGAGAATGTCACGCAAAGATCCTTTCGGACAATATTCGGTTATGATGAAATGATATGGTGTATCGACACAAAGACCAACAAATCTCGCGATATGTTCATGATTCATATCTTTCATCTAAATCAATTAATTATGGAATTATTCTCAAAATTTCAAACTTGTTTCATTTCCAACATTAACGCTCGATTGGTATCGATACGAGATTGATGAATTTTTTTCAATGCAACGATACTCGACTTATATAATGCCGTCGTGGTAAATGCTTTATTGTTCGTTCCATCGAACGTGCTGGTTATGGTAAAAATGGAATTAGCTACCGAATTCCTATGGTCTTTTTTATTTCCATCAACTCGTTGAGAATCCTTCAAAATAATCATCAAAATGTTCAAAAAAAAATATTAACTTCTCGTGATAATAAATTCATTTCGTCTTCATCATTTGCGTCATAAATTTTGTAATTTTTTTTCTTGGACATTCCATTCGGTTTACTCGCCAAATCATCTTCATCATAACCGTCATTCTCGATGGAGAGTTGACTTTCATCCGCATTATTCCCAAATTCCACGAACTTTTCCACCCCACTATATTTCAGTTCCGACCATTTTATCATATAATTCGCCATACCAGCCAATTCAGCTTCATATCTCGATTTTCTAACATATTTCTCAATTAGAAAGGAAATAATAAGAAAAATGAGGAAAACCTGTAAATAAAAACGGAAAACACTAAGGCGATCACCATCGATATAGACATCGCAATAATTATCCACATCCAAAAAGGAATTTCTGAAAAAAAAATTATTTAAAACTATTTAAAATTAAAATTATTTTCGAACGTTTATCAGGACATTTTGAATTATCGAAACCACATTGTGGTGTATCAGCTGGAGGTGTTGTATTCTTTCCATGCCAATAGATCTTCTTGAATGGATTCAATACAAATGTTTGATTTGAAGAATGATAGGTGGCAACACTCGAAAAATTTCCTGATTCATAATCCATATCCAGCAAATCGAAATCGACCACACGATCTCCATTATGGTTCAAGACGATCTAACACAACAAAATTAACAATATCTAACAATTTCAGATAAACTTCTCCAGTAGCACCATGGTATGATCGATTCCACATCAAATTAGTAATCGCAACACCGTCTGATGGATGTTTTCCCTTCTCAATAGCGCGACTTAATGCATCGGCATAAATAATGATGGAATCATAGAAAGCCGTAATGAAATTATTGACCTAAAATTATAATTTCAGAGTTTATAATGTTAAATGAGAGTATAATGGAACTTCTCCTTTCTTTATCGTTGGAACGGTGCCATTACTCATTCGGAATAATTGTTTCGTTTTCGCTTCGACTCGTTTAGAGAATTCGTCAAAATGTTCCATACTTGGTTTTCGGATGGTGAGAATTAGGAGAGCCTCATATGCTTTTCTCGCACGTTCATTTCGTTCATCTGTATCATTCTCACGATACCATGGTCGATTTAGATATTCTTCGCTAAAGAAAATTTGAAAGAAGATTCTGACAAGGAGAAAACTAACCCAGAAAATATGTCCAAATTGATGAATACATATTCGCCATTGATGAATCCCAATCGATGAGCTGTTAACAATAGATGTCGTACATTATCCGGTGACGTGCACATAATAACAACTGAAATTGAAAAAGAAGAGAAATTAGTTATAGTTACTCGATAGAAATCTTTTTTTAATTCTTAATTCACTATCTAGTTCAAATTGTCTTACAGAAAATAATTGTGTAAAAAATGTGAAAAATTGTGAAAAAATTGTGTGAGGAGAGTTGGTGGAAAAATAAATAAGAAAAATTTCATAATAATACCTCGGGAATCCAAATTTAATTCATTGACAAGTACTTCGGTAGCCTCTTCAAAAAAGTTCTTTTTTTTAAAACTTAAATTATTCACTGAATTTCGTAATTCCTTCCAGACGGCGGTTGCTATGTAATAGGAAGCAGATGTCTTATCTTCAGTACTTTGATAAACGAGCGATCCATGTTTCCAATGGAAATGTCTCAATAGTTCTACAATAACGTTAGCAATCGCTTTATATTCGGACGTTGTTCGTGTCAGTGTTCTGAAGTACGTTAGTTTATTGGTTGTCAAGAAGTCGACTCCACCATATGTTGTGAGGTATGGTAGACCGACCAGTGCAGCGAATCGAGCGATCGGTGCGATGGCAAAGGGATTTTGACCGCCTACGAATAGATCGACGCCTAAAATATATTGGTCGTACACACAGATACTTCCTATGGCGTCGTTGAAGAAAGTGTCGTTCAAATAAATGCTAATTGTGGGTCGATGATTATCGATCGTTCCCTTTTTGATGTTCATCAATTCCTCGTCGATCAGATGAGAATGTCTTGCTTCTTCGATTGAATTAACGAAGGAAATGTTTCGTTCTTCCGACATGATAAATTGTGGCTGATTCAATAAATATCGATCCAACATATTTCGTCGTTGTACGTCTCGTTGGTAATTGCGATACCAGTCCTTCTTCCATATTAAGCCTTCCTCTTTCAACTTCTGCTCATAAGCAATGTTCTTTATGTTCTTTTTATTGATCGTCGTCAATTGAGTGAGATTGAATCGTTTTATGTCACCAACCAGATTAACAATCGCATTCTCATCACACACATCTTCCAAAGCGGTATAGATTGCTCCAAGCGTAAGAGCTGGAATGTATGCATGCTCCTTATCTGGAACTGATGAGATGATAACACCAATCTTTATTGATGTTCGTATCTTTCTCATATAAATAGCTCCAACCATAAAAAACAGACACATTCTAACATATTCAACAGTCATTCGCTTCCTGTAATCTTACATTCTATTTCATAACAACAAATTTTTGTTAATATTATTATTTTTATGGAAATAAATCTGATTTAATCAATCAAAGAAGAAAAAAATGTTTTTTTTTTAAATGTAAACTCAATTTTTCATTCAACCACTCACACAATGAAACAGAATAATTTCTTTTATTTTTTTTATTTTTCTCGTATTTGCAAATTTGAGCAGAATTTATTTGTTATATTTTTATCTCCGAAAAAAATTTCTAGAAAATTTACTTTTTTTCAAAATTCTACAACACTTTCCGAATTTGTTACTTCGAGATGATTCGTTCTCGTTAAAAGTTTAAAAAAGTTTTAAAAGGTGTTTGTGAGGAGAATGAGAAATTATTCAAGTTTTAACCTCTTGCCTGCCTATGAAGTTTTGGTAGAAGTTCTTCAGGTGACATAGCTGCAATATTAAAGAAATGACATTGCTTAATATAATAGAAGGCACGAGCGATTAAGTAAGTTGCATCGGATTTTGTTGACTTATCATCTTCAATAATTAGTCCCACTTTTTTCCAATTGAATTTATCGAGCACTTTCAATAAAGCTTTCGCATAACTACTGTATTCAGCTGTTGTTCGTGTCAACATCGAGTATTCGGTGAGTTTTCCGTTTGTCAATTCGGTGACACCACCATACAACGAGATGAAGGGTATTCGAACGATGGTTGCGAATCGGGCAACTGGAGCGATTGCGTGTGCATTGATTCCACCCACCAACAAATTGACGCCCATAATATATTGGTCGATGGCTCGCATTGGTGCGATGGTATCACTATGGAATGTATTCATGACGATAACTTCGATAACATTCCTCTTTTTATGGAAAGTTTTCTTCTTTTGAGAAATTTCTGATTTCATTCTTAATAAATTCGATATCATCTCCTCTTTAGACTTACCTGCTCCTACACAATCATTTATACTTTTCGTCCATTTCATTCTTTCATGGAGACTGGTTTCTGCAAACGATTGAGTCTCTTGCAACTGAATCCGTTTGACTTGTGTGTAATTCGTTTCTTCCATCACATTCCATTCCGAGAATTCGCCAACAACCTCAACTCTCATTTTCGATGATTTGATATCTTCTAAGCCCTCCAAAATCGCACCTAAAGCTAAGGAAGGTATGTACGCCTGTTTCCTGTCAGCAAATGACGATAATAATACGCCGATCTTGATCGGATTGGATATACTTCGCAAATTCCTATTCGTATTCGATCTACACTCGTGCCCATGTTCCTCCCAATTGAGAATGGCGAGAAAAATAAAATTTAATATTTTCTTCATTCCCGTCGAGAAAAAAAGAAATCTTTCAAAAAGGAAATTTAAGAATCTTATTGATGTAGTCTAGTGGTGAGGAGGGGGGATATGACAAGTAAATGTTTAAGAATTATGCAAATTCATCTGTCTCCAGTGAGAATGAAGGAGGAGAATGAGATAACCAATTTAGGTAGCACTCAACAAGAATGTTTGGGCGGGAGAGATTCATAAAAAATAAAAGAATGAATGAATAATTGTGAGATGGATGTATTCGTTAATTTCCATATTTATCTTCATCGTTAACTAAATGTCTTTATTGAGATATGTATTTATAAGAAATATAATTTCCTACTTAAATTCGCCTAGCGAAAATGGCGTATAGACTCCAACAAAGAACAAGTTTCGCTTTCTCGTTTTCTTGTGACTTTGCACGAAGTGCGTCAAAAGGAGAATTTTGATTGTTAAAGATTGAAAGACGACGACAGAGAAAAAAGGGAATTTAAAAAAAAGTGTATTCCTCTTCAATTTCCCATCATTCTCTGTGTTCATATAATGTTCATTGATCGGAAAATAAATAAACTGGAAATAGACGAGCATCTTTCCTCTCGATAGATCAATTAATTAATATGTTTCTCATTCTATTAGAAGGGAGAAAGAAGTATATTGTCATCGTATAATTTTCTCCTTTCTTACAACGAGTATCCGTATTAATAATGTCTCGATGAATGGGAAGAACTGAATCTCATCTTATTATCGTGACGATATTATCGTCTTTTTCTTCTTCTGATTAACGATGTCTTACAGGTAAATCACATATCCAACTTCCTCCATTCCTTACATAAATGTCAATTACATTCCTCTGATATCTCATTAACTGGTATGAGCAATCAGATCAAGAACATGATCGGATAAATTTCTTTATCACTAACACAGAATGAGAAAGATAAACAACGATAGAAATAGCGACTTCATCTGTACATTAAACTAATAAGAAAACGAGGGAAGATGACGACTCGGCTAATCCTTAACGAAAATATTCGAATTTCCACGGAGGAAAGAAAGCGGGAGAAAAATCGAACGATACACGTTTATCGATTCAATGCTTAAATATTCCTATTGAACTTAATGTAGAAGTGCTTATTTCGGTCGGATAACATTAACATAATCAGATCTGTGAAATGCTTCACATCCGACGTACACACAAAGAAGAAAAGTTCAAATTGATTTATGGGAAGAAACATTTATGAATAGTCAAGTACTTTGATAGGAGAGTAAGCATTATAATCAATATATTCCCCCCTCCCCAACAATAAATACGTATGTGTCTCACACTAAAAATTAGGAGTTATGCAACATCGCGAAAGAGTCAAATCATTTGCATTTACATATTAAATAATAAGAATTATCAGAATTCATTCCATTTCACTTCAAACTTGCATCCATTAAACTTATTGAAGAAGGCACAAATCAGAATGACGTCTCCGTACTAATTGTTTAATTAAAACAAAATTTCACAAACAAGATAAATGAAAGAATAAGAATTATGCAAGGAAACTTTTTTCATAATTTTCCTATTTTCCATCTCACAGGAATTTCAGCAGGAAATGAATATTTCTTAAATAAACTTTCCTCAACAATAAAATAATTTTCACACATACATATCATTCTTTTGTCCCTTGCCATTTTCGGAGTGAGGAAGAAGTATTTCTCTAATCGGTGCCGTGGTCAATTTTGATGGTTTCTATTCAGAAACGTATATTCGACTTATTCGTTTCGTTTATCTGTGAAATTTGTTTCACATGATCAAATTTGTGAAGTAGACATGAATAATTGGATTATAATAATTCTTCTAAATAAAAGACCGATTACGAAAGATAATTCAAACGAAAAATGAGAATGGTAATGATGCATAATTATGAATATTCTATAATATCTCAAAATTTCAAGATTTATTAGACTATCAATATCATCTACTTATTCTCTATTTACGTTTCTTATTCACTTCCTCCTCCCAATCAGAAGATAGATGAATAATATTTGTACATGAGCGACAGTTGTTGTGTTTTCGAAATGTTTTCTTATAAGAAAACCGATGTTAGATTATGTGAAGTGTATGCGCCAACCGGAAATTCATTATTAGTTGGAAGAAATTCTTCCGAAAAATTTTAAGATTTGAAGAACAACATCGAACATAATCGCTGCCATCGATAATTATTAAACGATGAATATTCTTCACGAATCGACTAGAGAAAAAATGAATTGAGTCGCACACAAATTTATTAGATTTAGATATATCAGTGACTATGACATCAAAGACGAGATGTTGTGCTAAGGAATTGATGAAGTGTTGTTTTTTGGATGAGAGTCGTCAGATTGCGATTAATGCAATTCAATGAGTAGAGTTAATGTAATAATTATAATTGTGAAGTAAAGTGAATGTGGAGGAGATAGAGAAAATTCAGATAAGTTTATAATTTAATCTTCCGTTTTTTCCGCAATTTTCACATTATTATCAGCATAATTTTCCACCAAAATAAACATAAAACATTTCTCACTTACCAATACACGAGCGAAGTATTTGACGAAGGATATTAAGAATGTGCATTGGAGAATAAAGAATAATTGTGTGTAAATGTCTGTGTAAATAACCATGATGACCTGGAATTGGTAGATCAACAACGATCGTATGGTAGGCAGCGACAATCATTTCCTGGTGATGTTAACAGCAGTAACTCTCCGAGATGTAAAGAAGCGATTTATATGTTGTCTTCCAAAAAATTTTGTTTAGGG
This sequence comes from Seison nebaliae, assembly GCA_023231475.1. Taxonomy (NCBI): domain Eukaryota; kingdom Metazoa; phylum Rotifera; class Pararotatoria; order Seisonacea; family Seisonidae; genus Seison; species Seison nebaliae. The sequence continues at coordinate 30,586 of JALJEE010002827.1, read as the reverse complement.
ACTCATGTGTAAATGATTTGCTCATTCATTAAAACTTTCACTGGTTTCTCCCCAGATATTTCTCCTTTTCGCCAAACAGTATTTTTCACGATGTTGAATAATGGCGGAAGTAATATAGTTCGACTTTCTACATTTTAACGATATCATTATCAATAATAAAATTATTACATCGACCCCATAACATATCGAACACTAAATTAGGAACATAGATTTGAGGAATGGAAATTTCTTATTAGGAGAAAAAGTTCAATGTTCCGACGACATTTCGTTATTTTGATGGGAGAAGTGTGAGACTCTCGATCGATGCAATTCTCTACCAACAATTTTACAAATGATTTTATTAAGTATGGATAGTGTTGTGGAGGCAGATATAAATATGAATGGATAATTCATTAATCAAAAGAATTTTTTTTTGATTATCAATTTTCATGCTCAATCACTCATTCATTTCATTCAGAACTAGAATCTCTCGTGCCGTTTTCCAATCGAATGATAAATGAACTTCTACGATAATATTGGAACGACTTTATATTGTCGATACAGTTCAAAGATAGAATAACGTAGGAGAAAAAAGTAGAGAAAGGTCGACTACGGTGACATGATGAGAAGAAATAAAAAAAACTTTGTCTCTTTTGAATATTATTTTTCTGATAACCTAATATTCGTCCATACTTGGCTTCCAAGTAAAAACAAAGATGAACTAGAATTTCTCCGTTTTCTCCCAAACATTTTCCCCTCCCTCCATCAAAGAGAGAGAGAGAGAGAGGGTGGAGAGAGAGATTTGGTAAGAAATGAATTTACACAATCGTAAACTGGAAAAATGGGATAGGAAAGATTGATAATAATAATATCACAATCATTTTCTCAAAATAGAAAATGATCCTTATCCTAAGGTGTTTGCTTCTTTTATTAAGGAGCTGTGATGTGAACAAGTTATAATCAGGATGAAATTAGATTTTCCTTTTATCCTTCCCAACGAATACGAAGGAAATTTAGATTATTCCTCATACTAATTTCTCCTTTCCAATTCATTGAAACAACATTTCCCGTCGAACAAGAGGAAACCGGATTAGGTAAACGTGCTGATCCCTTCCAATTCCATAAAGTGTAATACATTTATTATCATACAGAATTCAGTCGTTTAATTGGAAAACATGAAGAATATGTGAATGACAAAGGACATTTCGTCGCAAACAGGCATTTTAATTAATTTTTTAAACAAAATTGATTCATGCCCAACATGCACCGTCAATACCATTCAGTTTTATATGGAAAAATATTCCCCAAATATTCTCCTCTGCTAACTCCTACGTAATAGGTTATCATCTGACTGAAAGCCAATTGACTTTCAAACAAATCAAAAATCTTCTTTCTACATTTCTCTCATCGAGACGAATATGAAAAATAAGCGAACTAACTAGATCGTTCGATGCCCAAATCGGAAAGGAGAATGTTGCGGAGAACACTTATTGGTTGGGGAGATATTCTCTTCCGAAATGCGATGCTGGATGATGATATTTTTAATTCTTTTTTGATTGCTGAAATTATTCGATAACAATCTCCACGATCACCTGTTTCTTGTATTAATCGCGAATCTCTCGCATCAATTTTTCTTTCCGTTTCCGTATCTCTAAAAATGAAAATTATTCATTTATTTTTCCGCGAAAATTTTCCACTCATTTTTTTCACGATAATTTTCACAACATTCTTTCGTTTTCCGAAAATCATTTCACAGATCACATCAAATAATTTTGAAAGAGTATTTGAAAATTTACTAACTCTTTGGCTGTCTCATAGAACGAATAGAAATCTTTGAGATTAGCAGTAACATTTTTGGAAAATTTCTTCACGAAATTCCTTCCATGTACATCATCTTCGATATTGATGATTCCACTTGCTTTCCACGAGAAATGATTTAAAATACTGCGAATTGCATCGACCATATAATTGTATTGACCGGGACCCACACGAGTTAAGAGACCGACTTCGCTGTTGTTGAAGAAATAGGAGGCGGTACCGCCAATCGTCAATAAAGGAATACTCCAATCGATGCTACTATATCGAATGACAGGCGCCAAAGCGAAATCGCACATCGGTCCAAAAAATACATGAATCAGTTCGGGATCATTGTACCATGATTGGAAGTTGGTGAATTTTGACGATCTCACCAACTCGTCATATGGGAAGATGTATCGATTCTGATTTACTTTAGACACCAACTGATTATGGGCTAATGTGGCACGCATTGCATTCACCGGTGCGATAACGGTCGAGCATTGTGAATCGTGAATATCGAGTTTAATGTCGAATGGATGGAAATATTTGAGTGATTTGGAAGAAGTGAATTTATTACGATTTCGAATCGATCGATGATGTCTCTTTGTATACGAATATTTTATATCGAGACTATGAGTATAAGTGTTCAATTTGGGCTCTTGATAAATATCTCCGAATTTAATTTGCTTCAAACTATAATCTTCTCCATTCCAATCGTCCAATGCCATCCAGAGAATAGGAAGTAATTTATCTCTGGAGAAGAAATATCGTCGATCGAACGGAACGTTAATGACGGCATGAATCATATAAGGAACGTTATCTCGAATGATTTCTCTCGGTTTGGTTGAACGTCGATGTCGATCACTCTGATTTATTGACGGTAGATATTGTCGACATTGCTGATGGAGCAGATCACAATGAAATGAGAATTCTGAGGCAGCATGTTTCAGTAGAATAGAATTGAGGTAGATGTGGAAGAATATCGCGGAGAAGATATTGGGCAAGATTTGCATGTTGGATTTTTGGTGAGAAAATTTTATCTGAATTTCACAATTTCAAAGTCGTCCTCAAATCATTTTTTTATTCGGGATTTCTTTCGAAGCATCTGAAAGTGTGGACGAGAGGAAGTTTGAAGAGACTTTGAAAGACGATGTTAAACGAGATAAGATTAGAGAATGAGAAGTAATTCCATTCAATTATATAACTGGAATTATTCGATGAGAATTGATAGAAATATGAATATTATTTTCAATATATTAACAATTCGACATATCTTGCAACTAGTGAGATTTTCAGGATATTAGATGCATCATTCTACAGCAATAATTCAATTATTGTTCAACGGAAAAAAATAGAGAATAATATTTTATGTCTATTGCGAAGTTGAGCGATTGAGCTCAATTCATATGTGTTCAAATACATGTGTAAATTGAGGAATTGATCATATAAGGCAACATGTTCACAAATATAATTATATGATGTTCATTACATTATTATCAGAAGTTTCTTAACTTTTTCATAATTATTTATTGGTACAACAACATTTATATATGTGTGTGCACGAATTGTTTAATAGAAAGGAAATTATTGTGAAAATAATAATTACATAACATTCCTCTCTCGAAGATGAATGAGAGCATCCACATGGAATTATAAATCCATTATTGTAAATGCAATTCATGTAAAATAAGTCCGAAATATCGACAAGTTAATAATTTCTTTCTTTCTTCATCTGCCTTCGTCTACTCGTCTTTCCCAACAAAAAAAAAATTTTAACACAAACTTTGTGTAATAGGAAGATAATATGAGAAAGAATAAGACGAATAGAACAAAAATTGCTTATTCGACAACTTGTTTAGCGTAATCGAGATCGATTGATGGAAGTGCACGTATATCTCCACTCTTTCCCCATCCCCTCAATAATCAACGAATTATACAAGTCAACGATCAGTGATAAATCAATAGAAAGATATTCCTAAATGTTCTGTTCCGTCTAATTGGTCAAGTGGCAACGGCTACTAACATCACATCATTATGAACTCTCCATTAACAAGCGATTATCGAGTGCAAAAATAATCCGTTTCCAAAAATAAAATTATAATCGACAAATAATTTCACCATCAAACTACTTGAATTGTGGTAACTATTTGACATGTGTATGAAATATACTTAAATTTCTCATATGAATCGATATGTTGTTCGTTGAGGAAATGTTATGAACTTTACAGGAACTTCACAAGCAAACTTGTGTATTCCATAAAATAGGAACAGGAATGGTATTGGTTGGAAGAGTTTGATGATATTTTCTCATTGAAAGTCGATTTGTGGGAAATAAAATTGTGTTAGAACGGATGTTCAGATCAATTTTATGGAAGGAGTATATTCTTTTTTCATAACAACTGGCGAGATGACATTTGTGAAGTAGTGAAGAATTGTTTGATGGAAATGATAAGTTGATCATTTTAATGATTGGAGAGATGAGAATAGTAGTGATTGTGGGAGAAAGATGAGAATTTGAATAAATTCGTTATTCGATAATATAGAAAAGAAAGTGGAGGAAGAAGTTGTATCCGCACCAGCTATTCGAGAAGAAAACAAGTCATATTTAACTAATAAAACACTATTCTCTTCCGTTTTATTAAACAACTCTAGGAAATAATCTTCAGATGAAATCAATCCTTCTTCTCATAACTGATTGATTCGTTTCATGAGAACTCTATCGTCTCCGCCTCAAACTGACAAACTTATATCATTAACACACCAGTTAATGATATGCAAAATTTATTAGTCAAATTAATGAAAATTTGCCAATTAAATGAATTTATTCCATCTTCAATTCCTTCCTAATGACGTTGCAAATGGAAATTTCTTTTTTCGAAAATGAAACTGATATTAATCTTCTCCACTTTCCTACTTATATTGGGTGTGCATTCCATTTAGAAACAGGAAACATTTCTAAATGGATCGTTGATTAATAATTTAGTTGGGAGGAGAAATAATGAAAAAATAACATTGCTTTCCATTTGTCCGTGAATTAGTGAGAAGAAGAAAACTTAGCTACTTCCATTTCGTCACTTCCCGTCGTTCTTTTGTTGGAGTTTGTTAATTACGTAAGTGATGGAATCAATTCCAGAAAAAACATTCAATTCAACAAACGGATTTGATGGAGAAAAAATATCAGCTGAATTTGAAATCTTTTCAACAGTTGAACAAAAGAAGAAACGTCAATAAATTCTCTTTTTTTAAATGATCGCTGAAATAGTTTTTTTTGGGAACTTTCGGAGAAAAAAATTTCGTATAAAATTTAAGTTGAAATTTAGTGGAATATGTGTTGATGAGAATGTGGAACGGAAATGTTTGAGGGAAATTAAGAAAACAAATAAATTGGTCGACGAAACTATGAAGGAAATTGAAAGAATTGGTATAAAAAATTATAACGATTAACAACATTTTACTTCTATTAAAGAATCGAATTAACGGGGGAAGACGAGGAACGATAGGAGAAGGAAAATAAAATGAAAATACACAATAAAGATGAATTGATAAATATCAAATTTTCTGCTAATATAATTCAACTTTCGCATCCATTCATCTCCATACGGAAAAGATGTAAGAACGATTATTCAATGATTATTGCAATACATATTCCTCTCCTACAAATCATCATCACCATCATAAGAATAATAATATTATTATTACTATTGTAAATTGTTGTTTAGTAATTTTTTTTTGAGGAAAGAAGAAACGAATATGCATATTGATATTGAAATGAATGTATAAATATATGAATATGTCAATGGGAATGAATAGGAGGAATGTTGAACAAACTAAAGAAATTTTAAATAATTTTCTAATGATATAAAAATATTAATAACGAGATATGTGTAATTGTTCCATAAACACACATACGCGCACCAGATACATTGATGGCGAACTCCCAAAAATCCTTAAAACTTCTCACAAAAAAGATTATACTGCTTATTCATCCATTTATGCCATATCTACTGATATCTCCCTCACAATTGTCGCCGAGTGGAATATGTTGAAATAGTAGAACATTCAATTTAATACCTGACACCATTCACCAGAATTCCATTACAAGAATAGTACTATTAATAAGATAAACATTAAATGATTGGTAAAATTTAATTCGAATAAAATTCTGTTATTTTAATAATCCTCTACACAAGCAAAATCGATTGATTCAATAATTTTTTACAAAAATTCAATTTCTCCTTAATCTGGTTGAATTTCGAAAATTTTATGATTTTCAATTTAGAAAGCAGAATAAATGGGATTATTGGAAGATTGTTTTATAATCGTCTTTAATTCCATTAACATTATATGGCAGTAATGAATGTTAAGTAAAAATCAGATAACGGAAATGAAGAAGAAGTATGAAGAATAAGAAATGTATTCTGTTTTCGAGATAAATCAATCATATTATCACTCACATGACACCACTTGCAGATGATTACATTTACCCGTTCATTTCATATGTTTTGTCGAAGAGAGTCGTCAACAATAATTTCTTTTTGCAGACAAAAATAAAGTTTATGAAACTACATTTGAAAACCAATTTATTTGTCATGAATTTTATTGAGTGAAATTAAAGATTTTTGCATCGTCAACGTTCGATTGTTACATTGTCGAATGAGGAGATAATCATGGACTGTCGGAAAATAATAAGTCGATTAATTAGGATGAACGACAAAGTCTGACGAGATAGAGATGGAGAAATAGAGAGAGATATATGTGGAACAAATTATGGAGTGTTATACAATGACAGAAATTAGATAAGATGGAAGGGATTAGGAGTCGATTGACTGAATAATTCTTCGAGAAAAATGAAACGAATTAATTTTCCTTTTGCTTAATAATACGAATCATAAATTAATCTATTCGCAGATCGATTGTTTATCAGATCAATTGACATGTACAAGATTTTTGTTGGATGGAATGATGAAATGTTCGATCCTTCTGTGCACACATTGTGCACAAAAGTTGTTGAAATGATCCATATACATAAAGTATCAATCAATTATGAACTCTATAGAGAAGTGAATGGATCCGAAAACTTTTCTCGAAATATCCATTAATATTCATAGTAATGTAAATAAAATGTGTCTGTAAAAGGAGACATGTCTCCTGCTCCTGATTTTGATCTGATTGAGGGGACAAGAAGTGGTTGACATTCATTATGCTCATTCATTGAACAAATGAATTAATCTTTTATTTCTCCTGAAAACTCATGAAAAGATTACCAATATTTGGACCTTCATTTATTCCCCTATCAACAATCAATGCACTCATTCAATTCTTCTCATTCATTCCACACATATGAAACGTTTTCATCATCATTTATTTGTATGACTACTTATCATCCACTTCTCTAATAGAATCACATGCTCACTAAAACAGAATGGTAAGTATATTATGCTTCTTTGGTTATGTAAGCATCAACTCTTTTCATGTCCAATTAATATTTATAATAAATTAACAAGTAATATTTCCATCATGAAATATGTCATACAAATCTTATCCTTCCATCTTTCTTCAATGAATTCATTCAACTATCTTCTTTCCATCTGAATATTTTTCCGATTTGAACCGCGCTATAACTATTTGATCGCTTAGTTACACGACGACCATCCTCTTCCCTTCATCAAACCTTTCTAACAATCATTAAATAATATTATGTCTTATTATTATCAAATTAGAGGTGGAGGTCGAGAACTACTATTAAGATAATTCTTTTCTTCCTAATTCCATTTCTTTCTCACATTATTATTTTGGCGGAAAAATATATTATGTTGAAATTCTCATTGAAAATGTTTTCTTATTAATTACAACAAATAAGTCTAACGCAAAAAAAATCGAAAGAGGAAAAGTTTGGAAAATTTGTGCTTTTCTTCTTCCACCTAAAGATTATCATTAAAAAAGGCTTTTCTTCTTAAACTTTCCAACTAATTTGAATTCGTAATCACACATAACTTATTTCAATTGACTTCTTCTCGAAAGATTTCAAAGAACTTGGACATTTTCCAATATATTTAGTAATGGAAAAAACAAAAAAATAGCATATATTTTAAGTTGACATAGTTGATTTAATTTAGTAGAACTCGATTCATTACTTGATCATCCATCCAATATAAAAGGAGATGACAATAAATCGGATGATTCTAATGTCGTTATCGTTGATCAGTTTAGTGGACACTCTGCAAATTATCGAACATTTTGTAAGTTTGAGGTTTTGTTTTAATCAAAAAATATTTTGTGGAACTTGTGGAAAGTTTTTTTCTTTCTTTTACTCGAAATTTATTTAGAATTAACAATTCTGGAAAATTCTTTCTCGATCAACTTCCAAAATTCCGATATGTGCCATTTCCAACTTTCAGTTAATGGAAAGAAACTTCAACATTTTTAGTCGTACATTATCGACAAAAGTTAATAACGTTCATTATAGATTTGAATATCATTATTCATGAATAGATTATTATTCGAACTATTTTTAACGATGCAATAATGATAAAAGACAATAGAAGTTCGATTATGATAAATGAGATAAAATATGAAATGTCAATCAATCATTAATGATTTCAAAATAATTGACATGGTTTGGAAATGCAATTAATTTTTCGATCAAACTGGAAACTATTGTTGTGCAAGTAATTTTATTGGTCGTTATAAACTTAAAAGGAAACACAAGTCGATCAAGGTAGCAGGAGAATTAGTTAATTAGATAGTTTAGCAATGTTGGAATTTAAATCGCTCAAATAGTAAATTAGATTCAAATTGATGATAAAATCTCTCACGATTTTGTTAATTTCATATGTAGTTTAGACTTCAAATGTGACAAGTTAGATTGATCCTCTTGTTTTCTGACAGTTTTTCAAAAAAGAAATTTATTTGGGATTTTCAGCGAAACTATTTTTTATATTTAGTGGTGAAAACCAGGTGAACTACTTCAGTTTAGCATAAGATATGCTATACACCAATTTAATTATTATTTATTATCTGTCATGTTACATTTTTGAGATTAAATATCGTAAGCGATTATCTGTCTTACCATATAATAAAATTATTATTGGTTCTTCCAACAATAATTCCAAATTATTAACAGGAAGGAACGAGTAGGAAGGAGGAATGTTCAAAAAGATCTGACAAATTTGAGAGAAGTAATTTCTTTTCTAGTTCAAATTTTTAAGTTGCATTTAAATATATTGTATTATCTCATATGGTGACTTTAAAATTTTTGTTGATTCAATTAAAAGACAACTGATTTCTCAAGTTTAAGCATGTGTTGGGTAACTTGGAATATAAATAAAAATTTATTATTAATTCGTTATAACAGAATAGTAAGAGTAGAATATAAAAGAATGAAAGTTATACTGATTGTTTAAAAAAATTGAGGGAAACTTTAATCTGCTAAGCAGTAACTAACAGATTGTTAAATAAATTAGATTAACTAACTGAAAAAATATTGTGACTAGAAATTTTATTGTTTCATTGTTTGTGTTGTTATCTAAACGAATAATAATCGTTGTGGCGAATAAAAATATTTTTCAAATAAATTAATTTTAGTTCATAAAATTTTCGTCTTTGATGACAGGGTAATTAGCAGAATGGGAGTCTGGACGGAATTGTTTAAAATGTCCATCATTATTATCATTCCCATTCATTTTATCGTCATGACACCGTTTTAAACCTTCGATGGTTTTTATTAAACTCTGAGAATATTCATAATATGATTCATTCGGTTTAGTAAGATATCTCAATTCAGCTTGAAGTTTTGGATGTTTGATGGTAGAAATGAGACTATGAGATTCTTTCCAATGTTCATCGTTGAATTCCTGATTATATTTCTCATAATAAAAAAAGTTGACAAATGTTTCGCTATGAACGAGTTCTGGCGGATTTGATGCAGTGATGGTGATAAGAAGATGAAGAAATTGAATGAAAATTGATTGATGAAAATTCTCCTCGTCTTCTTTCAATGCATCAACAATAAATTCATGTTCAATACCGTTTAATATGTTTTGCTGTTTTGAATGACGAATGATTTTGAAGTTATGATAATTCGCCAAATAAATATGCATCAAATATAATAGAACGATCTCATCCAACGGTTTTCCCACCGTTTTATTCAATTGACAAATGAATGTGGTGAATGTTCGACAAATGTCCAATTGATAATTATGTTGAAAAATTGAATGAATAAGATTAAGATAAAATGAAAGATGTACATCATTCAATAAACCATCAAATGATTTAATTGATTTTTCTTCTATCATTTTGATGGAATTGGTCAAAATGTTCTGGAGGAATTGAGAAGAAATCAATTCGGCAATTCCACCAACTACATCAGCTAAATAAATTGAGTATTGAGAATCGTGTGAATTGTGATCGATTTGTTCTTCAAATATTCGAAAGAGAATGTTATAATCAATTTTCATAATAAACATCGACAATTTTCCATAAGTCAAATATTTGTCCAAAGAATTTTTGAAAGAAAAACCATAAGATATTTCCTGAATTTCATTCAATTCGCCATCACAATGTCTCCGTCCCAGAACATAAGACGAAAGTGATTTATGTTTTCTCGATTGGATCAAATCTCCAAACATTCTGGAAAAAATACCATCATTCGATCCACTTGTCAACAATTCTTCGAACCAATTTGGAATGTGAATCGATTTGATTTTGAGGAAGTTCGAGAGAATTTTTTGAAAATTATTTCGATCAATATTCTCATCATAGAATATGGTTTGGTTTGACGGGAGTCGTTTATAGAGGAGATACATATAATGTCGATGTGTTTGTATTCGATGGATGAGATTGAAGATGATATCGAATGGATTATCCGTCGCTAATAGACTGATGGTGAGTTGAGAGGCAAGATCATCAGTTAATGGTAAATTGAATTGGAAGAATTTCAATAATAAAACATCGATGTATAAAGAGATTGAATGTCTCCAATCTTTGGAAATAAGAGAAATTAAAGATATTTGATCTTCATGTGAATCGTTGGGAAATTTGTGAAAAAACCAATTTTCAAATGGTATTTTATTTTGCATTTGTAGACTATGGGTATAGTGCAAATAAGTGAGAAGTGCTTCCAATGATCGTTCACGATCTGGATTACTAATGAGCATTAACAAATATTGTTTGGATGATTCATCGATATTGAGTGAATCGATGAAATTATATTCCGTTTCATTATTGGAAAATGATTTGAAAAGCATTTGAGTCTCCTGCAATTTCTTCGCGTTGTAAGTGAGGAGAATATATTCACTCAACATATTCACACACAAATTCTCTTCGTTCGTCAAAAAGAAACGAAATGTGAGAATATAAAAGAATTTATGATAATCAATCAAATTGAATTGTTCACTCAAAAAATCCAAAGCTTCAGTCACTCGTGTTAATTCAACTTTCATTTGAGAAGATCGAAAAAATTGTTCCATCGTCCGAATATTCGGTTCATGGAAATTCTTCGATTCCACACCTTGAATAAATGAAGTGAACAAATTCTTCTCTAGAAATGATCGAAGATGAATTTGAATTAAATAATCACACAAATTCTCCATCATTCTCTCTTTCGTATTCATTGTCGTTTTTCGAAATATTTCGATGAGATGAATCCAATGTAAATCGATGGGAAGTTGTGGATGTTGAGCCAAATTCTCGTAGACATGTCGAAAGAAACATGAGAGAAAAGTGAAATAAATAGAATTCATCGGTAATTGACAAGGAAATTTCATTTTGGTGGGTAAACGATGAGAATAATGAGAGGAGAGTGTGGTGAAATGGATGACCATTTCATTGCTTTTGCCTTTCTTCAATAATTTTGAAAAATTATTTTCATAATCAAATGTAACGAGAAGATTGAGGAGATATGTTCGACGTAAATACAACATTTGATATTCGGGAAATAATTTCATTTCGGAAAGAATTCCTTTCATATTTGTCAAATGTCGAATGAATCGATCGACTTCATCAAACAATTCAGTCATCCGTTTCAACAATGATTCCAATCCACTAATGATGATATTGAACCAATCGAATTTTTTGAATTCGTTAAATATATTGAAATGTTCCGAGAGCAATACCAAATCGTTACTGTTGACCAATGTAACGAAAAAGGAAATGAATCGACCGATATATTTGAAAGTGATCGATTTCGCCGACATGTCCTCCATCGACCATGACACAAACAATTTGAACATGTCGAAAATATGATCATCTAAATTGGATTGATAAATTAACTTTCTCAATTTCATCGATGTTCCAAAAAACAGGAATTTGGGAATGAATGGTTGGATGATATCGGTGGGAGGATAACCGACATCTTTATTCGTCAAAAATCCAACAACAGAACCGTTTCTTGTGAAGGATTGATTTGAAATGAAAAGTGAATTGAATCGACAAATGAAGAATGATGTCATGAAAAAATTTCGTGTACATCGAAAATTGATAGTGAGGAATTTGATGAGGAAATGACGTAGATTCATGACGAGTGTGGGAAATGGAGAAGTGAAAGTGGAGAAGATGATATTAAATTCTGTCAAGAATTTACCATAAATTTCAGGATTATCTGCCAATCGATGGAAATTGGTAAAAAAGATTAATCGTTCAAATATTCGAATTAGAGCGAATTGGAAATTTATGTCGAATTGTCCAGAATGTGATTGATGAATGAAATCGTTACCGTTTTCCGTTGAAACGCGAAAACAATTCCGATTTGGTAATTTGTCATTTGGGAAGACGTTGTCCCAATGTTTCAAAAGGAAGAATTCATTGTAGAAGAAAAACTTCTTGGCAAAACTGAATGACAATTCTAAAAAGCTTAATAAATTATCATTCTGATGATTATTAGATGGTCGGAAAGAATGTATTGATGATTCTCCAGAATGATTATTTCCTAAGAGAAATGATGATTGTAATTTGAAATTGTAAACGATCATTTGTAACCAAATTAATGGAGCTGATAAATTTTCCTGATCTTTCATTATCTCTTCCATCAATTCGATATTGGCACCAATAGAATATGGTTCACAAAAATGAGCAATATTACATAATGAAATATATAATGGAATATTCATTAGATAGAATTGTTTCGAACTCAATAAATGCTTCGCATTAGCGATACAATTTTCCGTTTTTTCGATTATCGATTTGTCTTTCAAGAGATTATCAAAAAGAACTTTGAAAATTTCTTCACATTTTTTTAAAGAGAATAATAAACAATTATCTTTCGTCAAAATTGAATCGATGATATTTGAAGAGAGTCGTAGGAATGGCATATGATTATCATTTCCTGATTGCATTTGACGATAAGAAAACGGAGAGGTTCGTTGAGTGACACCTAAAGTCAAATAGCCGATTTGTCGTTTTAGATTTGATATGGGATGATTGAAGAATATTTGAAGGAATTTTTGATAACGCTCCGATGGTTTATCTTTCAAAAAATTCAATAAATAATTCATAAATTTGACGAGAATTGAAACGGTATTTCCATCATGTTGGAAAGTCAACGACGAATTGAGACGTTCAATCAAATTAATCTGATGATGATTCAATCCCTTAATTATCGCGTCTCCATCCAATGTCTGATTACTGTGAGGAAATAATTTGAAAATTAAATTCACTTTATTTTGAAAATGACAATGTGCTGATGATTGTTTTGATGATGGTATGAGAATGTCATATAAGAGAATTGTGGGAGTGATTAGATTACGAGAGAAAGGTTGACTCCAATAGAAGGATGGATTGTTCATTAAATTTCCGTTATCCATCCCTAAAAGATGGTGATAAGTCTGATAATCGAATTTTATCAATTCAAAAATGAACATCTCTCGAATTGAATGAAGTGAATATTTTGGAAGAAGAATATCAACAAATAAATTCTCTACATCTAACATCTCCTTAAAATACAAATGATGTTGTTCCAATAATAAATTGTCGTGAATGGATTTGAAAGTTCGTCGTAATTTATCTGATTCTAAAACATTAAATAATTGTCGATAAAGAAACAAATTTAATTGACGTCGAGTATTGTTCGTTATTTTCCAATCTAATAAATGATTATGTTTCCTTATGAGAACGTCGAGATCCCAAGAATTGGAGGAATCGGTGGGAGAATCTTCATAAAAAACCGGTTCGATACTCGTCATAAAATGAAGTAGATAAAATATGAGGAAATTTTTTATAACTATTTCATGAGGTTTCGATTCGACTTTCTCATTTTTTACGAAGAATTTTTTTGAACAAAATAATTTTTTTCGATGTTTTTGGAAATGAATGAGAAGAATGAAATATCCGAATAAATATTGAGAAGTCAAAATATTCTTCTCTATCACAATCTCAACAAATCGTTTCAATTGATTTAATTGATGAAGAACATCTTTCAAGGAGATAAAGGAAGTATTGAGAAATTGATCGGAATTAATTTGATGATTAGGTTGAATCAATTGAACACAACGTTGAATAAATCGTTTTGATGATAATTGAAATTGTTCGATAATGGTAAAGAAAGTTTCCGTAATACATTTACCGAATTGTTCAGCGACGATAATTCGAACGAATTGTAGATATGTCGATTTCAACTCATCACACGACGATATGGCGAGAGATGATGATGCATTTTGTCGAGTTTCATTTCGATTCCAATTTTCGAACAATCTCTCCAAATCTTGATATGTATTCGAATTGAGAATATAATAAGAGATATAATCGAAAACATTATTGCGATTCTCATTCAATAGAATTAAAGGAAACGTACGGAAACCATATAATCGATTATGAAGGAAAATGTTATGAAATTGACTGGCGAATCGTTTAGAGAATAAATAGACAATTAAATCGATCATTGTTAAACGTTTCTCTTTTTGTAGATAAAAGAATTTCCATTCGAATAAACAATTGAGAGATTGATAATTTGGAATGAAATTGATTTGTTTCAATTTTACAACAATTTGTTTCTTCATCAGACATTCCAACAGATTTCTGGTGGCACTTGGCATTTCGAATAATTCTTCGAATGTCGTCGAATATAATTGATTAATGATTCCATATTGTTTCCCATTTGAACGATTAGTGATAAGAGGATTAAATAATTGAGAAGAAGATAAATTTGAAAATAATTCAACTTTTTTCAAAATTAATTTAATTTCATCATGAAGTAGGATGAGAAAATGATTTTCAAACAAATAATTTTCTTTAAGAATTTCGATGATTGTTGATGAGGAGGAAGTGAAAATTTGAAATTCAGATGAATATCGATCGAATGCTATTAACGATTTAATTAATGGAAGAATTATATAAAGTGGCATATTTCCACAAATGACATTTCTGCGAATTAACGTGCAATTTTTAATGTTTTTCTCATTCCATAATAATTGATGGAATGTCTGACGAATAATTTCCATTAACAATTTCATTTGACTCTCATTCGAATTTGGCAATCGTCTAATGTTGATAATTTTCCCAAGAATAATTCGGAAAATATCTTGACATCGTTTACTGTTCAAATTATTCAATTGATTATTAATCCAAATCAATATATTAATCGTCAATAATGTAGACGTGTATTTGGATCGATGGAAATTCATAAATCTCTCGTCTTGTATTAAAGCGACGATGGATTGTTTATCGGTGAAATAACTTTCATCCGTTAAAATTTTCAATGTCATCATGGCTCGAAAAGCGTCTTTTGGAGAGATGAGATTAATTCGATTATCCATCAGATCAACAATCTCAGGCGTTATCAATGAGACATTCTTCACTAAATCGAATTCTTCAGTTTTATTAATAAATAACGATTGGAATTGTGGATGGATATCGTGATGATGATGATAATTTTTCGATATCTTCTCACCGAAAATATAATTTATTAACATTTTCAATAATTCTGCACAGAATTTACTGAGATAAACAGTGGTCTTGTGTTCAGAATAGATCTCATTCATATGACTAAGAATCTGTTGAATTTCCAAATTGTCCAACGATCGACAACAGAGAAGTGACTTGGTACAAATTGTACAGAAACAATTCTTCTCATCGATATTTCCTCCGTTTTGAAATCCATTTGATTTACCCGAGCCATTCTCCAAAATTCGAATGATTGCCAATTGAATTTCACGACCGTTCGTCTCATCGATCTCACTCTTTATTTCATTCTCGTTATTATTGACGAGAGTCATGATACCTTCAAATTACATTAAATAAAAAATTCTATCAAAAAAAGAAATGAGGAAAAGAAAAATAAATTTTAAATTTTCATTAATTAAAATTATTATTTATTTATTTAAATTTCTTCTAATTATCTTTATTTCTTTTCTTCTTCTTTCTCTTCTTTCAATTCTTTTTTTTCTTCTTCTTTCTTCTCTTTTCCGACATCATTTTCTTCTTCTTCTTCTTCTTTTTCTTCATCATCATCATTATTGTCATTATCATCATCATTATCATCATCATCATCATCATCGTCGTCGTTTTCTGATTCTTCAGATGATGATGATGATGGACGATCACGATGGAAAATTCGAATAACATTCTTCTCCGGATCACGCCAAATTATATAACTGGCGAATTCGTGAGGTTGAGCGAAAATCAATTCGACCAACGACTGAAATACTGCCCATCCATTATTGATATTAATATTGATATTGAATTGTCCACTATCCTCCGCTTTCAAATTGACGGTATGAATATCGAGAACTTCATATGACGGTGTTTTATTACCACTCATTGGAGAGACGAGTCCAATCTTCAATAAATCCGAACCAGCAACTGATGCTGATACGACCCATTTGGCGAATTTGTTCGCATTATTTTTGATTTCCGTTGCTAAAGTTCCAGCGGTCGATTGTTTCAAACGAACACGCCAATCAGGCACATTGGGACGAACATGTTCATTCAATGCTCTCAGATTAATATATTGTAAACTGTCTTTATTCTCCGTCTTCATTACCGCATCCTGTTCACAACGAACGAGAACTTTGATATTTTTGAAACCTAAATCAAACAATCGATATCGATAAGCGGTTGGGAGACATTCCATTTTTACGTTATCTTTCTTCAATGCATCCATAAATGGATCGGCATTTTCCATTTTGATGGAATCGTTTTCATTCTTCATGAGAACTTGTTGACGGAAATTAATGTCAATAAACAATGCTTCTAACGACAGATTCTTCGATACAACGTCATTTGGTGCATCAGGTGCAGTTTCATTAACCGTCACCATTTCCTTATCGTCATAATCAAAAAATAATTTATCTTTCACTTTCGTCACTTTAATGTGCCAAGGAAATACACTTTTCGTACAACACATTATCGTCGCTAATAACCAATCGACAATAAAGACATTTCCATGTTGTTTACTCAGATCACGAATGACATCGTCAAATGACGTCGTCTTTCTCACTAGAGATTTATCACCTTTTTTCAATTGAATTGGAACGTTTCGTTGAAAACTTTTATCATAAAAGTTCAATGAACCACACGATCTCAATGTTTTGACAGCTGGCAATTTCTCGATACGGAGAACATCTAATTGTTTAAATTCGAATTCATGCAATGACACCCAATCCTCATGAATAGGAGTTGATGGTTCTCGTTTCGAATGTGTCGGTTGAACTGCCGCTTTCGCTTTCTGCATTTTTTTCATATTATTCAATCTCTGTTTATCATATTTACTTAATGTGGAAATGGTGGATTTGGTGATGGGTTGATAATGAGAATTATGATATCGATTATGATTATTTCGATAATTACGATAATTGTGATGGTGATTAAAACGAAATCGATAACCACGTTGATTGGGTTGACGAGCATCACGAAATTCTTGTAGAACATATTCATTATCCTCTTGTGCTGGCATATATGCATAATGACTCACCATCGATTGTTGTGTCTGATAACGGTTCTGGTATCGTTTCTCAGTGAAATTAGATTGAACCCAATCGGCTACTTTTCCTAATCGATCATGTTTACTAAATGGTTGATATGGCATATCTTGATAAAGAACAAAAGGTTTGGATGGACCCCATCCCGTTCGATTCTCATGAACTTTCTCTATGTCAAATGAAATTGTCATTCTATGAAAGAAAATTAAAATATTAAATTATATTATTAATAATTTAGAAATCATTAATCTATTACAGTGAGATACAATTCGTTCAAATGAAATGGGAAATCGTGGAAAACGATAAGCTAAAAAATTTTTAATAATTTAATCTCAACATTTTTCTCTAATAATCAACTTTTAAAATTTATTTTTTTCTAATTTAAAGCTTTTTTATTTCCACTAATGGCACATATTTCAGGAACCACTTATCAGATAGCAATCACTCGCTAAAGGAAGAATCAAATTAATTTTGAAAGATTCATTATTTTCCATCATATGGTCTCTTAAATGATTTGTTGGATTAGTATTTACTCTTTCATCATAATTATATTAAAAATTTAAAAAATTATTATTGTTCAATCGTCGAATAAGTGTCGTTCATTTCTGTCGTAATAACGTCGTTATCTGATCTTAAAATTCCTCATAAAATCATTCGACGTATTATAGAATATTAAATTCTTTCATTTTATAAGAAAAAAATTTTAATTTACAACATGTAAATATTTTACCAAACATTCACAGGAATTTTTTCTCAGAAACTAAAAATTATTAAAATATTACTAAAAATATCGGTCGATATAAGGAATATATGGTAAAATTATGTTAAAATGTCCCAGTTCCCGGATTTTTCTCCTTTCCATCCTTTTCTAATTTTTTTACTTGAATTTGAATTCAAATTACATTATATTATAAAAAATATTTTTATGGATGAAAATTAATGATCTATTTGTATAAAAAATTTCAAGTTATTCGGAGGTGTTCTCCCTCTTGAGGTTCCCTTGTTACAGTTTCATTCAGGTTATTTGAAAATTAACGATAAATAGTTGGCATGACCATTCGTTGTCCTTTGTTTTTCATGAATTTAACATGAATTTATTACCATAATTTTACGGAAAAATTATGTTAAATAAGAATGTTAAAGTCCATCTCCTCAAATAATTGGAGCAACCGTTCCTTCTTTGGGATTTGTTAATGAGAGACGTTAAACAAAACTATTCCTAACCAAAATGACATGACGATTGAGTTGACAATTATAATTTATTTATCCAAAAATCATAACGAAACTGACTCATTACAATATAATTAAATTGCTAGTAAGACATTTTTCTGAACTGTTATCCATAGTCCAATTCATCACATTTTACTTTATCCATAATATCAAGAATGAAGAACGCGTTGTTAAACATGAGGAATGCGTTTTACCCTTTCTTATTCTTTTACGTTCTTTCCGAACATTCAGTAAAAACCGACAAATTTAAGTTACCGAAAAATGCGGACGATGAAGCAATTCAAATTTTTCGAGACCACGTTCTAAATAAAACTGATTTCAATTTGGCGTTATTTGATGAGTTACAACGATTATTAAGAATTTGGAGGAAAGAAACTTCGAACTCTTCTCAGCGTTCAACAATTGATCAGATAAGTGAATTGTTAAGTGGGAAAGAACGTGAAATATATTTATGGAATCGATGTGGATTGTCAGCGAAACATTGGAAGAATATAGCGATAAACAAATATCGGATGCTACTTTTAAGTAAAATGAAATTGATTAGTTATATTAATCAACATATCGACCATTCGAACGATCATTTTTCTCCTAATCATTTCAGTTCGAATTATCACAATAAGATGAGTAATATTTTCTATAAAGAAATTTCGATAAATTCAACTGCATATCATTTGGATTTGGAGAAAGCAGAAAATATCATTCCTCCTCTCATGACCATCAACGGAAATTTATTGAAAAGTTTTAATTTTTTTTTGAATTTAAAATTATCATTTCTTATTTTAATTCCAAAATTTTCTTTTTTATCAGATTCGAAAGAAGCAGTCATCATCGAATATCTTCTACCGCCAGCCATGTTAACTCAACATACTCATTTTACCAGAATTGCTTTCTATACACATTTCCCCAATTCCTTTAAAAGGAAATTTGAGGAATCGTCGAAAATCGAGGAAATCATTCACGAATTCAATTCAATGAACTTTCGAATTAAAACAATAAATAAAAATTGGAATTCCATAAAAAATTTAACTTCAAATATTATTGTTCCGAAATCAGGAAAACGGAAACGAATCGAAGAGTTTCTCAATACCAATTGGATAACGATTAATTTAGACGAGAAATTCTTAAAACAATTGAACGACATGACAGACAAAAAGACAATTCAAAACTTTTCCATATTCCTCCAATTTTCAAATGTAGAGAATTGTAAATATTTTTGTATGATTTCAATGAAGGAATGGAAACCGGTTATGGTGGTTCGAACTCGTCCCAAAACTTACATGTTAATGAGATTCGTACACAATCCTCATATGACACCAGTGTTCACACCGTTCCATAAGAATTATGATGGAATTCATCATATCAAATCGTCTCATCGAATACGAAAGAGATTCTCGAAGAAAACGAAATATTGTCATGAGACCAACGGCAATTTGGAGAGTTGTTGCATGAGACGAGTTCTCATCAATTTAGATGAATGGGGTGACGGTTTCCGTTTCATAATTGCCCCTCGTAGTTTCTACATCAATGTGTGTGACGGAGGATGTCATTTGAAAAATTTACCGACAGCCGCATATGAAGTGTTTCCGTTTAAGCTCAACAACACTAGACCACAACATTGTTGCCGACCTTTTCATACACGAGCTCAAACATTCATATTCCTCCATAAACCATCAGGAAATACATTGGCATCAACTATCATGAATTTTCATGTTGAAAGTTGTTCCTGTCTCTAAATGGAAGTCAGTCATATGTTGAATATGAATTTCATGAGAATTGAATATGTTTTTTTCTTCTTAAAATCAAATAAATAAATCGTTTCTTTTTTTGTTTGGCTGAAAAATGAGGAAAATGGAAGAAGTGATGGAAGTTCGTTTTGAATTGAAATTTTGATCGAAAAATTTCGAATTTGCCAAAAAGAATTTCGATATAAATTTCATAAGATAACGTAACATTACACATAGTATCGTTAATGCTTCAAATCAACAAAAATAAGAAAGGAGAAAGTAGAAATATTCGAAAAAGAATGTTGATGTTTTTTAATTATTTCTTAATTATTATTTTGATTTTGGACGACGTTCGTTATCTACTTAAAATCCTAGTAATAATTCATATAAATCTCCAACATTCAACTTTCGACCATTCATATCGTTCTCTTATTGTGTCCAACTTGTTCTTTTCATCTTCTTTTCTTTTTTATCCATCTTTGTCACTAGTCGTCTAAATTAGTAGGTGTTTATTATTCGGCAGCTGTAAAGTTTCACACTGAACTATTAGAATGAAGTGAAATGTCAGATAAATAGTGGAAATAACCGAATAAATAAAAATGAATGAAAGAGAATTATCGGGAATTAACGAATCATTTAGTGATGATTTACTTTGGAACTTCTGAAGGTTCTTTTCACCAACAAAACGAATTGTAAAAAATGTCCAATCATTGATATGATGAACAAATAGAAACCAGTAATCGTTTGAATAACAAGTGTCCGATAATTATTGCGAGAGAAGATTTGTAAAAGGAAAGTTGTGGAATTCATAGAAATTGCCACATGTTTGTGTGTGTATGTGTGTGTATGTGTGTGATGGATTTGGATGAATGTTAGTGTGTGTGTTGATATGTGAACGGTGAAAATGAAATTGGTGGAATCTCCAAAAGAACTTTAAGAATAATCGAAGATTGTTTTTGTTTGTTCCTTGTTGGGGAGGAGTGGGAGCCGGTTTTCCAGCTGGATCAGAAGTGGCCCTTAACAGATTTTTTTTGATTGTCACACAATTCTATTGATATTCATACTTCAATAATTAGAGATGGTAACAAATAGCATGAAAGTAGTTTTGATGAATGATAAATTATTTTTTCATTATTAATCCTTCTTCCCAAATAATATTTAATTCTTCCTTCTTAACAGTTGAAATGGAAGACATCGCTAATTAGAAATTGTGATTACGACAGTGATGAACATGTAAAGAATGGAATGATCATTCTCTCGTTTATTTATTGTTCTTTTTAGCTTGATTTGCTTGTGTGATTTGAATTATTCGGATTTCGATCTCGAATCGTCATCGAACCATTTGATAACCATCATTTTCGGAATTTTATTCACTTTATTTACTTCTTACGAGACGACAATTCTTGCAATTAACAAAATGTTTTTGTTTTGACGATCGTTCCTCTTGGTATTATCAATATGATATGATGTTCGTGCAAATTGTTCGAATGAACATCATTCCATATAGACACATGAATTTCCCCACTTACAGGTATATATAAGAGTTGATAGATAACAGTTATAGATAATGAACAAATCGTTCATCAATTCATTTCGTCACCAGCTGCCTACCATCTGCTGTTAAGTAGTATTCCTGTGAAATTAATTGAAATGGAGATATCGCATAATAGCTAGTTAGCAAGAGAGAAAATCTCACCTTTCCGTCACATTTCTTTTAATTCTCGCCTGTCAACTCACTACGACGTCACAGATGGAAATATGGAGGGAGGAATTATCGAAGAATAATTTGTGCAAAATCAAATTGAACACACTACCGAATGCACTTGACTATTTCCGCTGATTGACACAAGGAATTAGTATCTTATCTGACGCTTCTCGTTACATTCCATCGTCATCGCACATTGCGGTTTGATATCAATAAAGAAAACTGACTTTCTTTCATCTCTTTCTCTCCTCCCTCACACCCAGAGACAGGACAGTGAATTGTATGAGAAATCAATATTTTTGTAATCAAATAAATCCAAACAACCAAATTGTCCACCGGTGAACATTCCAAACTATTAATCGGAAGAATATTATTGACGGGAAACGTTGAAAGGAAATAGAAAAGAAAAATATTCTTAATTTTTCTGACAACTATCTCTCCCATCACACAGCTATAAAAGCAAGCACCCACACAGGAAACGCATATCTCTCTCATTTCTCCTACATCATCAACATCGTAGTCGTCTTTCCCAGAAGAACAATTACACTTTGAAGGAAGATGGAATTCTTTAAGTCTTTCCTTCCTATCCTCATGTTAATTACGTGTCAATATTGCGAGAAGGTGAATGTTCCCATAAGACATCATGGGAAAGATGGTGAGAATCCATATGAAAGTTTAGATGCGGAAACATATTTCAAGAAACCTGCTCACTCATCATCTGACGGTGAAACGATTCCGAGCGATCATAAGAATGAAGTATATCTCAATGAATGGATTGTGAAGCTGAAGAATAATTATTCCGTTCACCATCTCAATCATCATCTCAAGAAACATGGTTTCAACAATGCTATCGATGTTAATTTAATTTTTTTTGAATTTTTTTTTCAAAAAAATTTTCTTTTTCAGTTTCACGCTTATTTTCCTGATATGTTCATCGTTGAACATCCAGCAATTAGTTCCCGATCTAAACGTTCAGCCGAATTTCATCACACAAAACTCAGCAGTCATCAATCGGTTAATTTTCTTTCTATTCTTCATCTCCTTATTTTTTTTTCTTTTAGATTGATTGGATTGAACAACAACAATCGAGACATCGTGAAAAGAGACGGTATCGACCATCATCGTCTCTATTTTATCGACCACGAACATCATTCAATCGCCGATATAGTGGACATAACATTCAGTTGAGATTCGTGGATCCAAATTGGCATAACGAATGGTATTTGGTTAGACGATTACCCAAAAATTTCACCCAAGCACCATATATGTCCATTTTCAGGGTCAAAACACAAGGAGTCGAAGTGCAAGTTTTGGCTATTTGAGAACAACAAATAACAATCCGTCAACTCGACTGGATTTACATGTGATGCCAGTGTGGAAAAAAGGAATTACTGGTAAAGGAATTGTTGTTACTGTTCTAGATGATGGTTTAGAATGGAATAATACTGATATTCGTGCCAATTATGTTAAATTAATTTAAATTCAAATAATTATTCAAATAATAATAATCATTTTAGGATCCGAAAGCAAGTACGGATTTAAACGGAAATGATAATGATCCGATGCCAAGATACGACTGGTCTAATGAAAACAAACATGGAACGAGATGTGCAGGAGAAATTGCTATGGTGGCCAATAATAATTTTTGTGGTGTGGGAGTTGCATTTGATGCGAAAATTGGTGGTGTGAGAATGTTGGACGGTCGTGTCACTGATCGAATAGAAGCACAAGCGTTAACTCATGCATTGGATCATATCGATATCTTCTCCGCTTCATGGGGTTTTATTCTTTATTCTTTCCAATTATTCATCTAAATTAATTTAGGTCCGAATGATGATGGACGAACTGTAGAAGGACCAGGAGTCTTAGCTTCCGAAGCGTTCAAACTCGGCGTTTTTAAGGGACGTGGTGGTCGTGGAGTAATTTATGTATGGGCTAGTGGAAATGGTGGTCGATTAGGTGATAATTGTGATTGTGATGGTTATACAGGCAGCATCTATACAATATCCATCTCATCCGCCAGTCAACAACAACAATCGCCTTGGTATGCGGAGAAATGTGCATCGACTATGGCAACTACTTATTCATCGGGAAGATATACCGATCCAAAGATTGTTAATAGAATTAAAAAATTTAGTTTTCATAAAATTATTCAACATTTATTTAGACGACGACCGATATTCATAATAAATGTACAAATGAACATACAGGAACTTCAGCTTCAGCTCCATTAGCAGCCGGAGTATTCGCATTAGTTTTACAAGCCAAGTTTAATTTTATTAATATTTTTATTCAACTTTTCAATTTGAATATAGTCCAAATTTGACATGGAGAGATATGCAACATCTTGTTGCATGGACATCAGATTATGCTCCGTTATCGAGGAACGCCGGTTGGAAGCGAAATGGTGCAGGATTCCAAGTGAATTCTCGATTCGGTTTCGGTTTGTTAGATGCCGATAAACTTGTCAAATATGCCAAATACTGGAAACGTGTTCCATCGAAATCAGTTTGTGAAATTTCACCAATCAACTTCCGCCCAATGTTATTTTTTTTGAATTTCTCTCATTCTCATTCTTCTCTTACAGTGACATCCATTCGAGAGTGGCTGTTGAGATTGAAATGAACATTTCTGGTTGTCGAGGAGAATCGAACGAAATCAATTTCCTGGAACATGTACAATTATCCATCACTCTCGATTATACGAGACGTGGTGATTTGCACGTCAATTTAACGTCACCATCCAACACAGGTTCGATTAAATTTTCATTTTTCACAATCGAAATTTACCAAAATTTTCATTTAAAGAGACGATGATGTTGAGCGAGAGACAGAGTGATGGATCATCTTCTGGTTTCAAAGGATGGAGTTTTATGTCGGTACATACGTGGGGTGAGAATCCAAGAGGTAAATGGCGTTTGGAGATAATGGACCGAGTTATTTCCATTATAATCAAATCTTCAAATATTCAATTATTTTTATTCAATTATTTTAGGTGGGTCGTTTTAAGAATCGTGGTCAATTGAAATCGTTCCGTATCGTTCTCCATGGAACAAAGAAAGCACCTGAAGTATATTCAAAGGGACATCGTGGCTACACGTAAACAACACCAAAGGAATTATATCAACTCCCTCCCCTAAACTAATTTAAATGTGAAGTATTCATTATTCTTTAAAGTTTATTCAAAAAAAATTTGAGTTTGGATATCCCACCAACTTCTCTTACTCTTATTCCTCTTCTTTTCTTAATTCTTCTTTCTTCATTCAACATCAATGATTAAACACAAATTCTTTCATTTATTCTTCCATCATAATACAAAATTTTAAATATTTCAAATCATCTTTCCTATTGAACTGAAAAATTGTTTGAAGTCATTTTAAGCATATCAACTTATAGGGAACTTTTTAATCGAAATATTTTCTCAAATATATCTCAAAGAATCTTGTTGTAAAAAAATTGACGTATTAGGAAGTTAAGTCATGTGAAGTTAGAAATGTGAAGATTTTGTTTGAAGGAATCATACTGAATTGCAATTAGAAAAAAAAATGTTATAGGTACAAATCTCCTACCAATGAAAATTAGTTAAGAAATGTTTAAAAAATAAATTGGATTATTTTCTTGGACAAAGCTTAAGATTTGAATCTTTTTTCAAAAATTCTCATTGACGAGATAACATTTTTTATTTTTTCTAATTATTTTATCACCCACCATAACGGTTAAAGAAAGTTGTCGATATATGAATAGCAACGCGGACATGTACGAGATGTGTGAAAAGAAGAGACCTAGTTCGGGAGTAGCGTGTATAACCGCTCTCTACAGTTCGCCAAAGAAAACGAAGAATGTTCTCTCTTTTTCTCCCCCAATAAAGTTCTTTTCATTATTAAACATAGAGAGTTCGCCGAATTCGTTCGTTGGTCCGTTTCAAATTGTATTTTCCTTTCCCGCGTATCAAACATACTTCACGATTCTACTCTCTTCTTCTCATTTATTTGTGTCTCTGTGTTTCGTTTTGTGTACGTTTCTTCTTTCCACTCGTTTACTATGATTATTACGATTTTCATTTTTTATTTTTATTCGCCTCTCTCCCGAAAATTTCACCGATTGACATATAGGATTGTTTTTTCTTCTTCGTTAGAAGAATTCGTTATTTTCCTCTCATTCAATTATTTCATTTCTTCTCTCACACACATATACACAGAAATACGCGCACATTCTCCACACAACTTCACAATTGCAGACGTTTCTTTCTCGCTCTCCTCCGTCTGCATTCGTTATGCTCCACTGCCTTCTCACCAACTGCTGATATTGTGAATTGACATTTTTCCCTTATCGGTTCTCTATGTTAGCGAGAGGAAATGGCAATTTCAATAATTTCTAGTGTATTGTCTTTGTGAATTAATCTCTCCACGTTCATCATTTACTTTTTCATTCGTTTGTGAATTTCAGTGAGGAATGACGGCGGATACTCTTCTAGAACAGTTCGTAACATTTCTTCTCATTGTTGTGCTCGTGTCATTTGTGATCGTGCTATTATATTACTGACTAGATAGTATCCCCCGTCACTCCATCACTAACTCAACGGGAAATCAGGTCTAACACGACGATGACCGATATCTCCTTTCAAATTCTTGATGAGATTGATGGGAATGAAAGGAGACGAGAGTGATTGTGTGAATGAATGATTTCTAATAAAATTTTTTTTTTTCAAATTAAACGGAAATCGATCTTTCTCCAAATCACTGAATTTCGGTCGTCTTATATTCTTCACCATCTCATACGGTCGTTGTGGAAAATTCTTGTTGGAAATTGCAAGTTCATTCGTCGGTAACATAAATCGAGGGAGATTAGGCGGAAAATGTACAATATCCACCGAAGTACTACCAGGAATTCTTGGTTGTCCAATATCAAAACGACGGAACGATTGTGCGATATTGTGACAAGATAGAACGGAAATGGGAGGAGCATTGAAGACATATTGATTGGCAGGATTATTTCTCCATTTTGGAATGAGAATGAGAATTGGATAGAAGAAACGTTTGAATAATAGAGGATTCTCTAAGAAATAATAAACTGTTCCTCCACTGAACACTAAAAATGTCGTCATGAGTAACAAACGCGATATGACATGTGCAATAAATCGCCAATCTTCTTGAATCTAAAAATATTAAAAAAAAATAAATTTAATTTTAATTTCAAATGTTTTTAAATAAAATTTCTTAACTTCTTTACTTCTAATATCTTTCCGGACATGATTCGCTATGAAATTTGTATATTTTGCCGTCGTTATGGCGATCCGATGTAAGAGAATGGAATCGAGACGATGTTTAATATCTGATAATTGTTTCTCTTGTTGGGAGAGGAGCCATTGCGTCTCCAACATATGACGTGAGGTGGTGGGATCGATGGATTGTTTATTTATTCCGTTAATCTTCCTCTCATCCACACTGATACTTCGTGGCACTTTATTTGAAATTTCTTCTTTGTTATTATAATGGAGTTTGTAATGGTCTGGTGGGATGTAGTCTGAATGCTTCACAAACCGATTTTTTTTTACTTCGATTTTTGTCAAATGTCCGTCATTGATTCGATATCGATTGACGATATCACAACTTTTCGGTCGATTATCAATAAATTCATTCGATGAATTATTTTCGTTTTCTTTCGAATTATCTTCTTTCTCTTCATCCCGTTCACAATATTTATTTAATCGATAAAGAATTTGTTTTCCTTCATCGATTGATCGTCGAAATTTCGATCTGCTCATTTCTAAATTATGTTCCTGTCTCTTCAATTTCTCCCATTTACGACAATGTAATTTGCGGAGACGAACATATAAAATTCGGAGAGTTTCTCGTTCTAAATAACGTTGTTCTTTTTTTTCCTTTCGATATTTCAATTCATTCTTCATCCGCAGGATGACAGGAAGGCCTTGAAAGAGAAGATAATTGAAAAATTTCGAAGATATCGGAGTATGAGTCAACGAAGAACGAAATGTTAAATTAATTATCATTATTGTACAAGCTACCGCTTGAATATTGAGAAGGAATGTGAGTAAGAGATATCTGGTCAATGCCGGTACGTAGACACTCGTTTGAGGAATCAATCGCGTCACTAATAACATGAAAACGATATGTGCCAATAAAACTGAGAGAGACAACGTCATTTTCCCTTTGGCGTCCGCTGGAAGATAAAAAACGAACATCGATAAAAATGAAATGAGCACACATGGAATTACAATGTTGATGACATAGAATAAAGATTTCCGTCTCAATTTTAAACGGAAAACGACCTCGCTCGTATTTTTCGTTATCATTTTTGAATTTGTCTCTTTTATCGATGTTGTACCGGGTGCGAGTTCAATTGAATTATTTGCGTTATAAATTATTCCCGTACCATCAATAATGTCCCATGTTCCTGATTTTACATAATCCGTCAAATCGGCTCGATCACATCCGTCGAACCAATCGTAAATAAGACGACCGTTCGATCGATATGTCCACGATCCGAATCGTAATTCACAAACCTGTTCGTCAAACGGGAAATATTGCACGTTCATAATACAGGAACTCTTATAGAGTGCTGGTGGTACCCACAACAGAGTTCCATTCGAATAGAGAACTACGTTACATTTGTACGAAACTTCATAATTTCCATCACCACTATTAAAAATGAAAAATAAAAGATTTTTTTTCAAAATGAAACTTATTCAATAAAACGATATCTGGCGTCCAAACACGATCGGGTGGCAAGCGAATACTGCGAATATTTCCATAGTCTTGCGATTTCCATGTTAGACGATAATCATGCCATTTCTATTGAATGGAAAGAGGAGGAGGGGATTAAATTGAAGATGAAAGTTCAAAGATGAAAGTTCAGATTTTAAGTGATTACTAAACAAATTTGACCCGGAGCCAAATTGATGAGTGTAGAGAGAAATAATAAACGAATAAATATTAACCATATGTAACCAAATATTGGTTTTAATTATCTGCAAACTTTCATACTTGAACCCAAAAAATATATTTGAAATAAGAAGGAAAAAAAACCATATTGATAAGTTGAATGATTTCCAATCCGAATTTCAACAGAATTGCATCGTGATGATGTCGGACGGGTGGAATGTTGGGAGAGTAACGATAAAGTAGATCTCGAATTAATCTTTCCTCGTCATCCAAAATGGCAGATAATGAACTTATCTGTCCCGTACTATGAGTCTCACTCACACTACTACTACTTCCACTACTGTATCTGCCTCGTTGTCCTTTATTGAGTACGGTGATACTGCCACTTCCTCCCCCAACCGATGCGCTCCAACATTGATGAATGAGGAGGATGGAAATTGTCAATGAAAAGATTATCAGTAATTGTTGCATTGAAATGAGGTTGACATAAGTGAGATCCACTAGCACGAATAGTTGAATGATAATGGGGAATGATTTGTTCTTTAAACAAATGTTTATTGGAATAATGAAGCGATTGTGATGATGGTCAGCAATCTGATTAATTTCCACATTGTTCGTATAGACGATAAATTAATTTCGTTCGCATATTGACAGAATGGAGTTAAGAAAGTATTTGAAGAGAAAGAGAAATGAGAGTAAATTGATTTCATCATTTCATGCACTTACTCTCGTTCATCCAATTCATCAATATTCTGACGAATCATCTAATCTATTTAATTTGCACTCTATCACTTTCTTTTATGTCTACTCATCAATCTATTGTTGATGTTAAAATATCATATGATATGTCCACATGCAAAAAAAAGAAGGAAATAATTGATAATTATATGATGGAATGATCATTAAAATTGTTGGAAATGTCGTTAAGTTTGAAGTTGAACAGATGTAAGCAAATCAATTAGGAATTAGACTATTATGCACCACACATTCATTTGTCAACAGCCTGGAACAATTATTCATCGTTTAATTCCGATCCGAATCGACACTTTACATTCTCCCATACTACAAACATAATTGTTGTTCCATTATTTTCAAGTAAACCAACAACTAATGTTGAGTAATTTGAGAGGAATAAAAATCATTAGAAATTTTTAATAATTCATTTATTTGTTGAGGTGAGGTAATTCATAGGAATTATCGGTAGTGCTGTGATTATGATCCGTGAGTCCAAAGTGAAAAAACTCGAGTCCTCTATACATCATGGAAAAAAAAAATCCAGACATGATAAGAGTCCTATACATACAAAGCTCGAGCCAAGCTATTAGCCAGGCTCATACTTTGG
>JALJEE010002819.1:0-47935 GCA_023231475.1 Seison nebaliae | reverse complement strand
CCAAATTTTTGAACAAATTGTCTCACTTCCAGCAACATCAGCGGCATCAGAGCGTATCTTCAGCAGAGCTTCATATCAGTTAGGAATGAGAAGATGGAAGTTAAATTCGGACAGACTGTCGGAAGAGATTTATTATAATATAAAATTCTTGTAAGGTAAATTTAAAAAATTACAAAAAAATTTTATGGATCAAATTCTTCACCTCAATACTGTTTAAACAATATTGTTTGTCAATGAAAAGGACAATGTCGGATAAAAAATTGTCCGTTGGATGAAGACTAGTGTATTAATAATTTTTTTTTAAATTTCGATTCCTACGTATTAGATACTTTCTTTGAATGATGGACAGTAATAAAGACTTTGAGTTGATTGGAACTTCTGCAATATGTCTCCACTGTAAAAGTGTTATAAATATCATAACACCAACGTCTTTGAAAAGACATTTAAAAACAACAAAATGTCAATCAACAAAAATTGACAAAGAAAATATCTGTTGGAACGAGATTTCTTACCAGAAGTTAGAGCAAAAATGGGAAATTAATTCATTTTTCAACAAGACGGTGCTGCAGTGCACACGTCAAGATATTCAATTGGAAAAATGAAGGATATGGGTTGGAAATTATTTGACCATCCTGCACGTTCACCAGATTTAAATCCCATTGAGAATGTTTGGGGAGTATTAACCCAGAAAGTTTTTACGAATAACAAAGTCTTCAATAATAATGATAAAGAAGAAGTACTAATACTGAAGAATTATGGCGAAGAATAGAATATGAATGGTCGAAATTAGATACAATTGTTTATTAATCTTTATAATTCTATGCCGAAAAGATACTTAGCAGTAAGCGACAGGAAAGGTGCTTGGACCGATTATTAAATAAACTTTTCTTTTTGTCTCACAATTTATGAAATTTTTTTTGAAGCTTTTTTTGATAACACATGGGATTTCCTATGTTCCACAATTTATGAAACACAGTGTAAATCGGGAAGAAAGCCTCGAGATCCATGAGAGTTGAAAGAATTAAATGAGAGAGTCATTGAAGATACATCTGATTGACTAGTAGAATCGAACGAATTGTTGACTAATGGACGTCATTTTTGTGAGGAATCATCCCAGTCAAATAGATGCGAACAGTTTTCTTTGAGGAACGATTTCGAATTTCCATTAAAAAAACGGTCTAAAACTGCAACCCGTTGTAACTATATATAGTTATTTTATTGTTCTAAATATAGTTTATGGACATATGATTTTATGCTCTCGTAATAAAATGCTTTTTTTATTTGTTAAAAATTCGCACAATAGTTTTTAAACTATCTTAAATTCGAAAAGAAAAAAACCACAAAAATTTATTCACAAATATAATTTTTATATTTGTTTCTCCAAACTTTTTGCCGACAACGAATGTCAGTTCATTCCTAATCTCTAATTTGAAAATAATGTTTCACAGGACACCGAAGATGCAGCAATGACTAAAATTAACATTTCATATATTGCAAATTGCAACAAAAGAAAATCAGTACAATGTATTCGATATTCGATATTAATAAATAAAATAAATAAATAATTGAATGAATTATATATTTGATGACGTGTTATAACGAGATGCCAAAATTTTTGTTAAATTTTTTGAGAGCGCACTTTTTTAAAACTAAATACCAGTAGTTTAAGCTGATTAAATTTATTTATTTAATACGTACAATTTTCAGTTCTGATCATTATAATTATTCTCTTTCGTATTTTTTAGTATTTTTCTCAGTTTGTTTTAATTTTTTCAATTATATCTTAACTTTCTTCATTTACTTTTAGGTTGCATAAGCTGATGATAACATACACCACATAACCACCACAATGATTCCGACGATCTTCACCACTAAAATTACCACGACGATAAACGCCACCTAAATAACCATGAAGATTACTACCACCAAAATGACCACCCCCATAGTAACCACGAATGTAACCCCCACGATAATCACTACCACGATAATCACCACCACGATAACCACAACCACGATAACCACCACCACGATAACCACCACCACGATAACCACCACCACGATAACCACCACGATAACCACCACGATAACCACCAAGATAACCTCCAAGATAACCTCCATGATAACCACCAAGATAACCTCCAAGATAACCTCCATGATAACCACCAAGATAACCACCAAGATAACCTCCAAGATAACCTCCAAGATAACCTCCAAGATAACCTCCAAGATAACCTCCAATATAACCACCACGAATATAGCCACCACGAATATAACCACCACGAATATAACCACCACGAATATAACCACCACGAATATAACCACCACCATGATACCACGAATATAACCACCTCCAATGGAACCACCACGAATATAAGCATCTCCAATATAACCACCACGAATATAACCACCTCCAATATAACCACCACGAGTGTAACCACCTCCAATATAACCACCACCATGATACCACAAAGATAGCCACCACCATGATAACCAGGATAATAACCACCACCACGATAATCACGAATATAACCACCACGAAGATAACCACTATCACGAGAACTTCGACGATAACCGTTATCACGATAACCAACAGCAGAATAACCCTTACGATAATCTTCACCACAATAACTCCGACCCTAGCCACCACCGAACATAACCACCGCCATGGTAAAATTTTTTTTTAAAATTTAAATATAAATTATTATCTTTTCCATTATATAAATAGAAAGAAAATTCTTTCATTCAAATATAACTATTTTTTTTGAAAATTAAATTTTGATCTTACATATTTAATGAATTATTTGAATCATTTTGTATAATGAATAAAATTAATATTTCCTATTCTCTATTCGATTTTCCTTCTTTTATTTGCGGTTTTATCGAGCATTTTTTAAAAGTGGTATTTTTGCATTTCTGGATCAGCCATAAATTATTTTACATCATGGTTTAGTTTATTGCGATCACCACCTTTTAATACCTATAACTGATAAACATTGACTTGTTAGCATTTGATAAGTTTTAATGCAAAGAATAATACTCTGAATATTGCTATCTACATGCTATCTACATTCTACAATGTACAATGCAAGAGAATTGATAGATGAATTCTCCTTCGAATACTTGATTCCCGACAATCATCATATTTCATTCGGGTAAATGTATTTCGTTTGGGTAAGAAGGACCAGTCATGTAGACTTGGTCATCAACATCAACACAAGTCTCATTGATATGAGAGTCAAACTGAAGCTTTCAACTTACACTTAGAGAATGAACTATCGAAAATTGATGTTAAATTCTCTGATTCATCCATGAATCAAATATCCAATAAAATCGTGATTTAAATATTTCAATAATCTTCATCAAAAACATCCAATTTTGAATGGTCGCTAACTTCTTAATAACTTCATTTCGTGGAAGTAAATACTTCTTGTTAATGATTCTGATTAAAATTGTTATTAAAAATATTTCTTTCTATCAATTAATGGTGGGCGGCATGATAATAATGGGTATGTGATAACTTTATAAAGATGATATGAAATCGATTAATTCAGTTCTTTAATTATATTTTAAATGTTGAACATCAGAGACTACTTACTTAATTTCACTTAACTAAATATTGATGAAACTTCAATTATCATTTACTTAAGAAACTATTAATGTTTTCTTATAGTTTTTTAATAAGAAAGTTTACTAAATATCTTCATTTTGATAGCAACGTATTTATTGGAGACATGCCATGTATTAATTTTATGATTATATAATGATACGGTAAATTAAATTCTAATAACAAATAAACTCCTTTATAAATTTCGATAAAGTTAAATGTTGTTTCTTTTTATTTTCATCAACGAATTGTGAAACATGAATTTCTTTATGTAATTTAACCACCCCCGGTTTTCATCCTATTTACAGTACAAAGTACTATTTACATAAAATCGTTGATTTACTAATCATCGGAGAAATATTAGTAAGAATATTTCCTCCTCTCAAATCATTAGCTAATGTGATTAAATTAAAGATTTTTTTCTTTTTATTTTTGATTATTTCTCATTCAAATGAATAATTATCATTGACAAATACCATCGATATGGATATGACGGATATCAATCATTTATTCTCGACGGATTTCGTCGTAATTGGAATGACATGTTCTTCTTGTACAAAGAACATTGAGATTTCATTACAAGAAATTTCTGCAGTTTTATTCATAGAAGTTATTCACATTTTCTCAAGCAAATTGTCAACTTTTTTATTTTAAAGATTTCTCTCGAATTTGAAACGTGTTTAATTTTGCATGACAATGAGAAAGTTGGTTGGGAAGATTTACAGGAAATAATTTATGATCTCGGATTCGATGTCTTTCTAATTGAGACGTATGAAATTTTAATACCGAACACATCTGTTTATTTTGAAGGAAAAAGTTTTATTTTGTTTTTCTAATAAAAATGAATATTGTTGAAATAAGAAGAAGAAGAAGAAAAAGAGAACAATAATGGGAAGATATTGAATAAATTATATTTTCCAGAAACAGAATTGGAAAGGACAATACTTCGAGACTCATCATCGAATGAGAAAAGTGAAAGAAAAATTTATTCTACTTTGATACTTTTATTCAATATATCTCCTCAATTCCAATCGGTCAATGAAATGACTACTAAAATTATTGGAAGTATACGCTCCTCATCAATTATCAATTATTCAACAATTCTTGATCTGATCGATATTAAGATCCATGAGCATATTGACAAACATAAATTCATTCGACTTCAATTCATCACATTGAGGAAGAATGAGTCGAAGAAAATTGTGGAGAACTTGAAGAAATTTGTTGACAAGAAAGTTATGTGGAATTTGAATAAATTATTTGACAATAGTATAACATATCATTCGTCTTTCTTCTTCTCTGGACAAACACTAAATAATTTCAAAAGAAATTTCAATTATTTCCCATTCTATTATGAAACTGGAAAATTTAAATATTTGAAAGAGATCGACAATGATAAGAAATTGGAGAAACAAAGGAAATTTTCCACTTTCTCAATGAATACAGCAGAGACGTCGTTTACTACTGAAAATGCTGTTTGTTTTTTGAAAATATCTGGAATGACATGTTCATCTTGTGTGTCAAATGTTGAAAGAATTGTAAAGAAAATTGATGGAGTTGAATCGATTATTGTTTCATTGATCTCAGGGAAAGCAGAAGTTCGATATGATAAAGAAAGAATTAATGATGAAGAGATTAGAGATATGATTGAGAAGCAATTGTCATTCAAAACGACGATATTGACAAAGAGTTCGATGAATCAATTTCATGAAATTAAATTGAGAATAAATGGAATGACATGTTCATCTTGTGTTAATACGATCGAGTCGAATGTGAAGAATGTTAAAGGAATTCAATCGATTCAAGTTAATTTAACAACAAATTCCGGTCGAGTTCAATATGATCCTTTTTATACAGGACCACGAGAAATCATTGAAGAAATTGAATCGATGGGATTCGATGCATTTCTCGCCGATCAACACAATGATATTATTAGTAATTTAAGTCATGATGAACAGAAAAAAATTTGGAAAAGAAGTTTTTTAGCTTCACTTATTTTCGGTGTTCCTGCATTGATTGTTATGATATTCTTCATGGTAACATCTCATCATTATCATAATGTGATGATTATGGATGGATTAGATTTACCTAATCTCCTATTATTCTTATTGGCGACACCTGTCCAATTTTATGGGGGAAGACAATTTTATAGACATGCATATATTGCCATACGGAATTGTTCATTAAATATGGATGTTCTCATTGTTTTAGCAACGACTATTTCATATTCATATTCTATTATCATTCTAATCATATCAATGACATTAAGACGGAAATACTCACCAATCACTTTTTTCGATACAACACCAATGTTGATGGTTTTCGTGACATTAGGACGTTGGTTAGAATATATCGCTAAAGGGAAAACATCTGAAGCATTATCGAAATTGATTCAATTGCAAGCAATAGAAGGAATTCTTGTTGAGAATTATGAGAAGGAAGATATGCAAGAAAGAAATATCGACGTTCAATTAATTCATCGAGGCGATATTTTGAAAGTTTTACCTGGAACGAAAATTCCTGTTGATGGTTTCGTTATCAAAGGAATAACATCTGTTGATGAATCGATGTTAAGTGGAGAATCGATGCCTGTAGAGAAAAGTGGAAAATCTCAATTATTAGGTGGAACAATTAATCAGAATGGTTTAATATTTATGAAAGCTACCAATGTTGGAAATGACACGGCCATTAATCAGATAGTACGATTAGTAGAAGAAGCTCAAACATCCAAAGCACCAATTCAAGCAATGGCTGATCGTGTTGCTGGTGTTTTCGTTCCATTCATTTGTATCTGTAGTCTTGTCACTTTATTCACTTGGATATTTATCGGTTATTATTTCTATGGTTGGCTATCAAAACAAACGTCTTGGCTTTTCGGTAAACATGAACAATCAATATTTCTTACAGGAAATAAAATGGAGAATATTTTCGAATATTCATTTCGATTCGCAATCACCGTTTTGTCTATCGCTTGTCCTTGTGCTTTAGGCTTAGCTACTCCAACAGCAATTATGGTGGGAACAGGTGCAGGTGCAACAAAAGGAATCCTAATCAAAGGTGGAGAACCATTAGAGACTGCTCATAAAACGAAAACGATAGTATTCGATAAAACTGGAACAATAACAAAAGGACAACCAAAAGTAACGAAAATTCTACGAAGAAATTCAAAAACGAATTTGACCAAATTATTAACATTAATAGGGACAGCCGAACGTAATTCCGAACATCCTTTAGCGACGGCAATTGTGAAATTTTGTGAAAATTATTTAGATGAGAAAGTTTTTGGAGCAAGTGAAAATTTCCAATTATTACCAGGATGTGGAATTAAATGTCAAATTAAATTGAATAAGCATTTTTCAGATAAACAACCATTAAATGATCCTCTGTTATTATCACCAGTCTCTGATACTGATGTGCCAGTGCCAACTAATCGATCATCGATTATTATCGATATTTTAGAATCTAAAAATGATTCAACAACTCAGTTGTTAGAAGATGGAAATGATACATATGATATTCTAATTGGAAATCGTGAATTGATGAAGAATCATAATATTGAATTAAATGGAGAAATCGATTATAAAGGAAGAGAAGAAGAGATGAATGGTTGTACAGTTGTCTTCTGTTCAATTAATGGATCAATTGAATGTTTATTAACTATAATGGATCCAATAAAGAATGAAGCTTTTCTTGCACTTCATACACTCGAACATGAAATGAAAATTAATGTAATTTTATTGACAGGAGATAATGTTCGTACAGCGAAAGCTGTTGCTAAACAAATCGGTATTCGAACTGTTTTTGCCGAAGTTCTCCCATCACAAAAAGCAGAAAAGATTCGTCAATTGCAAAAACAATTTCCTTCATCTCATAAAATAGCTATGGTGGGTGATGGTGTTAATGACTCACCAGCATTAGCTCAAGCAAATGTTGGAATTGCAATTGGTACTGGGGCTGATGTAGCAATCGAAGCTGCTGATATTGTTCTTATGCATTCAAATTTATTAGACGTAATTGCAGCGATCGATTTATCGAAAGCAACAATGAAACGAATTCGAATCAATTATTTCTTCGCTATTATTTACAATATGATAGGAATTCCTTTAGCCGCCGGTTTATTTCTTCCAGTTAAAATTGCTTTACAACCATGGATGGCTGCTGCTGCTATGGCATTATCATCTGTCTCCGTTGTTACTTCATCTCTTATGCTTAAACTGTTAGTCATTATAATTTTGATAGTTAATTACTGTTTCTTAATTAATATTGTTATCTTATTGTTAGATGGAAAAAACCGACAATCCAACAATTAATGAATTCGAATTATTTGAAGAGAGTTGCTCTCCAACATGTCGATAAGGATCGAAGAACTCATTTATCGGTTAATGAACCGTTGGTAGATGATGCACTTAATTTAGATGAAGAAAATATTGTTGTTTATCGTGGTCTAAATGAACATTTACAAGGAGTAATCATTGACGAAGAACAACAAAATCATAAAACGAATATGTCTTCCTTGAAATTGCTGAAGAAACTTCGTTGGAATAATTATTAGTTTCATCATTCCATTCTTTTTTCTATTTCGCTCAATTTATTTTATCAATCCGTTATCAAATATATTTTTGAACAGCAAAATTATAAACAAATTATAAACAATTCTTTTTGATTAAAGGTTCAATTACATAATTGACCGTTTTCTAGGATTTCTTTCAATAACATAAAGTAACTGTGAATTGAAACAGTTATAATAAATGAGTTTGATATTTGGCTGTTCTTAAGAGCCAAATCGTCTGATATTATATTTCAAATTTCTTATAATCTGTTCTATATAATATTAGAAAATTTTCAAATAATATAAAAATAATAACAACAATGTGAAGGAAAAAGATTGACAAGATATATTCCTAAAATAAAAATAAAATCAATTAATTAACTTTATCATCCCAATGATTTGATTAATATGTTGAAATTAAATCCTTTCTATCCTAAATCCCTATGTTAATTTTATAACATTGAGTTTTGAAGTCAGTCGGATTTTCTACCGTAGTTCATATTGACAATTGTGACATTAACTCATCTTTTCAATTGATAGTAAATTATGTTGGAGAGGTATTAGGTATTAGTTAGATTAAGATTTATATTAATTTATTAAGTTAGAGTTATTAATTTATATTAGGATTAAGTTGGAACGTTCGAAAGTACAACAATTTAGAAGAAGTAGCCCAATATTATTACATATGGGGAGTTAATTATCTGAACCAGAATTGTTTCTTTTAAATAATTGATAAAGGGAAATTCGTTTAACTTTCTTTAACGATTATTCTCTACTTGATAAAAATTAAATTTCTCTTAATTTTTTGATTGGATTGGAAAAAAAATTAAAAGGATAATTTCTTCAAGAAAGAGAATGTTAAATCGAATAAAGAAAGCGGCGAAAAGCTTGAAACAAATCGAAGGTTATGCCTTCGACCAATTTCTCGATAATGGTCACAATTCGATATTGATGAATAGATGGTTATTTGAGATATCAAATGAAGTAGCGAATAAAGGTAAATTTTATTTTTTATTTTACTTTCATTTCTCATTTACTTTCTTCATTTTCTGGGTAGTTGGTGGGATTTACACAGTAATTCGAACTAAAGTTCCTGTTACCGTCAGTGAATATGGAGAACGATATGTCATGTTGGGAAAGTACACTGAGAAGAATGTTCGATTGGAAGTAGATTTAAAGACGGCGACGAATCCTCATAATCCTGTGGCGATAACAATCGAAATCTTAAGAAAGAATGGATTAGACGCTTCGTATGGCAATTGGCTTGTTGATGGTTATCCTCAAGTAGTTTTATTTCATTTAGATTCAATTCGTCATCGCTTACCTGAATGGAGGAAAGATTTATTTACAAATTCTAAAATTATTCTTCCTGAATATGATGATGAATGTAATGATGCCATTCTCTTCGGTGCTGCAACTGCTTGGTTCCTTCAAGAATTTCAGAGACAATTAAGTGAATTGCGAGAGACTTATATTAAAACTAAATTACCAATTGTTATGAAAACAGGTGATTCCGATACAGAATCAGAATATTCTCATTATACTGATGACGAAGAGACTGATCAATTATCATGTCAATTTGATTCAACGATGAAATTACAAAGACTCAACAGTTTGTCAGCTGTTGTTGCTATGCAAATGAAAGACGATTTTCAAAAAAATATTGAAACACAAAATTATTTGCAACGTTTCCGAGAGAAGAATTGTATCGTAGCCCATTATCATGAATGGCAATCAGGAATCGGTTTA
Organism: Seison nebaliae; assembly: GCA_023231475.1. Lineage (NCBI taxonomy): Eukaryota > Metazoa > Rotifera > Pararotatoria > Seisonacea > Seisonidae > Seison > Seison nebaliae. Next base: position 38,033 of record JALJEE010002819.1, on the reverse strand, counting down.
CTTTTCATTCGAACATGGAAAATTGCCATTGCCACCATCTTCAGTACACATGCGACGATGTTGGGCAGATATTTATGTGCAGGAAAAGTTGATTTTTATAATAATCTCTCCAAATTCGATACGGATAGGGAGGCAGGTGAAAGACAAATTTATCATAAATATTGTTTAGAACGTGCGGCCGCTCATTGTTCTCATGTATTCTGTACCGTCTCCAACATAACAGCATTAGAAGCAAAATATTTATTGAAACGGGAAGCAGATGTTGTTACCCCGAATGGATTGAATGTGAAGAAATATACGGCGTTACATGAATTTCAAAATTTGCATGCGAAAAGTAAAGATAAAATTAACGAATTTGTCCGTGGTCATTTTTTTGGCCATTATGATTTTTCATTAGATAAAACGATTTATGTGTTTAGTGCTGGTCGCTATGAATTTGAGAATAAAGGAGTCGATCTATTTCTGGAATCATTAGCGAGATTAAATCGTTTATTAATCGAATCAAACAGCGATATAACGGTAATCGCTTTCCTAATATTTCCAACTAAAACGAATAATTTCAATGTGGAATCATTGCAAGGTCAAGCAATCACTAAACAATTGAGAGATAACTTGAACGACTTACAAAAAGTGATTGGTGAACGATTATATGAGTCATGTCTCAAAGGTTATCTTCCAACCGAACAAAATATATTGAAGGCAAGTGATTTGATTAGTATAAAGAAATGTCTCTTATCATCCAAACGAAATACATTACCACCAATTTGTACACATAATGTAATTGATGATGCGAATGATAAGATATTGAATGCCCTACGAAAACATAAACTTTTCAATTTGGCAACAGATCGTGTGAAAATAATTTATCATCCCGAATTCCTTAATGAAACTAATCCATTATTTCCAATTTCTTATGAAGAATTTGTTCGCGGTTGCCATTTGGGTGTTTTCGCTTCATATTACGAACCTTGGGGTTATACTCCGGCTGAATGTACGGTTATGGGAATACCGAATGTATCGACAAACGTATCGGGATTTGGAGCTTTTATGGAAGAGTTATTAAGTGAAACGGAACCATATGGAATTTATGTAGTTGATCGACGATTCCGTTCACCACATGAAACAGCCGATCAATTAACTAAAATTTTATATAGTTTCTCTAAATTGAATCGACGACAACGTATCATTCAACGAAATCGAACAGAACGATTAAGTGAATTATTAGATTGGCATACTCTTGGCATTTATTATTATAAAGCGAGAACTATGGCAATTAATCGAACATATCCAGATATTCATATAAGTACACCACATGTACGAACGGCCAATAATTGTTTGGGTGACGCTAAGAATAATATGGATATTTTAGCTGTTACACCAACGCCATCAATTCTCATGAGAACCGGATCAACCACATCACTTTCAAGTGACAACAGTGGACGTAGTACTCCATTCAAAGAGTTAGATGAAGAAAATGAAGTGAAAAATATTAATAATAAAGAATTTGATGAAGACGACGATGACGACGATGATGATGAAGAAGAAACAACTTTAGAAACTTAAAATTCCCAAATTGACCCCACAGTATTTCTGATGCTTATTAGCAATTTATTTTTTGAAATTTTATTTAAACTTTTAGAATCATTGAAATTAAAAGAAGTTTTAGAATAATTGAGATTTTATTTAAATTTTTAGAATCATTGAAATTAAAAGCAGTTTTAGATTTATTGAAACTTTACTTAAATTGTTAGAATTATTGATAAAGAACTTTTAGGTTCGCAACATATTTTTTGTTTTTTGCATACAATCATATTCCTGATGTTCGATAGTATCTAAAAGTAAAAGAAATAGCCCCAAAATTGTTTAGTCCAATAATAATTAAAACTGAAAAATGAAACTTTTTCGGTAGATCTTGAACTTTCATTTCAGTAGTTTTTTCCATTTTCCTTTGTTTACTATCTGTCATCTTCTTATTGTTCGTATTGGGAGAGTCGTTTGATTTCCGTTTTTCATTCATGTCAATATTCTCTTTAGATACTACCATATTAAAACGAAAACAAACAGAAAATGAAAATCCAACAGGTCTACTCTTTTCGTAGAACTAAAACAATTCTCATTCACTTTTCAACAAAACTTTAACATTATTTTACCACTTTCTGGTTTATACAATTTATCAAAGAAATTTTCAAGGAAAAAACTTGAAATTAATCTAAAAAATTAAAAGCTTTAGTAAAAACCATTTAAGTAATTCATATCGAATTAAACTCTATATCAAAAACATGACGTTTATTCGAATAAAAAAAATTTCAGGGTAACATCAAATGTTTTAGTAGATCTATTTACCTTTAGCTATAATTTATCGCTAAACTTATTGAGTAACAGATAAAAAAAATTATGTGCAATAACAAAAAAAAATTTTTTAGGTAAAAATCATCGTTAATGATTGGCAAAAAGAATCCGATTGGTATAATTAAGATAAATTTCAAAATAAATTTTGGAAAAGTTTTCTTTGAAAATTTAGCTTAATAATAGCTAAGATATAATTTCTTTTAGGAAATAATTATCAACATTTAATTGTTTGGGATACTTCCCGTCAAATAAAAATTTTACTTTCTATTCTGTTTGGGAAGGCAATGGGAAATGAAAATTCTACTGTAGACGTGCCACCAAATTCCAAATATCATCCCGATATTCGTGTTGTTCATTCGGGTGAAACGTCGACAACAATAAATGAACAATCGGAAATTGATCGTGGTTCAGCATTGAAAGAAATTGATGATTTTTATAAATTATCTGTCTGTCCCCCATTAATTCCAAATCAATCAATAAAGAGTCGAATGAATTCATCATCGACGATATTTAATTTGAGAAGTATATTCGATCAAAATAATTCTTCCCACGTAGATCCGAAAATTTCATTTAATAAAAATGAAGAGAAGATTAACGAAGAAGTCACTTCACGATATTCACCACTGACATTATATTCATTAAGATTCCACCAATATATGATTGAAGGAGATTCGTTAATCGTTTCCAAACAATATAAATCACTTGATAGATGTCAAGAAAAATCCTCCCAATTCCAATTAATTTATGAGAATGTAATCAATGTCCAACGGAAGAATAATCGTTCCACAGAACATTTATCCTCAACAATCACCGATATTGAAACATGTATAAAAAATGTTAATAAACAATTTACAAATATTTTCCATTCGCTTCAAGATATTGTTGCACAATTACCGGTTGAAGGTTCGGATGAATTATGGAAACAAGAAGATAACGAATTAAGAATAGAATATAATAAACTTGCGATTGAAACGATGAAACTTTCTAAATTTAACTAACAATTAGTGATTTCTTTAATTAATTGATGATAATCATGAATGAAATTCAATTTTATAAAATTTGAAAGAAAGATGGAATATTGAGTTATAGGAAATCATAAAAGATAATTATTATAAGATAATAAAAACCATAAAATTTTCGACAAAAAACGTACTTTTTTGTGCCAAATTAAAAGTGTACTAACAATTTGGTAAAATGTGTAAAATTTTCTGTTAAACGCTTGCATCGCTTCGTCAAAAAGAACATTATTCGACATTCCACATTCATGCATTGTTATCTCAACGTGATTCTCTCGAATTTATAGGAAATTTGATCATCAATGAATTTTTTTCATCATTTTCCGTTGAATTATTCTCCGACCAAGTCAAATATTTCAAAACAAATTATATCGAATTCTTTCCACCATTTTTTATACATAATAGTTGCACACTAATGCCCTCAAGCACTATAAATGTTTGGTTTTGCAAAGCTCATCAGAAATCAATATAGTCCAATGGCTGATTCTGGAACATAAAGAATAGTTCAATCTTTAGGTTCGTCTTACAATGTTATTTATTCTTATTTATTTATTGTTAGATTTTTATTCTGTTTATTATTTATATCTATACCTATACCAAGTCAAGTTTTAACTCGAAAAACTCAATTTTAAATCTCTTTCCATGGTTGTTTAACGATCATCGAAAATCTAACTAGTATGTAAAGTCTCTGCAATTTAGCTTTCAATCATTTAAATGCTGTGCCATAATATTATAAAGACCATAAAATTCATACATTCTTGAAAAATTATTTAACAGAATTGTCTTGCTAATTGTTAAATTATATTTAAAATTTACCTTTATTTGTTACCTGTAGTTCATACTTAATATACCTAATAATAATGTACAGTCTTTTTATAGCAGAAAAATTGTTTTTATTTAATTTTTAGAAATAAGCAAAGTACACAAAAGCAACAGATAAATAACAAAATAAACGATATATAATAATAATTGATATAATGAAAAGGAAACATAGGAACCCGAATAAAAAGAGAAAGATGAATCATTTCAACCAATGCACAGATCATTCCCACCAAAACCATTAAGCCAAATTCTGTTTTACCGATCCTTGATTTATCATTCACCATTGAACCGTTTTTTGTAACGTTCTCACCTTTCTCTATATCTTTCTCATCGTAGATTTCCAAATTTTTCCCATTAGTACCACCGTTATTTCGACCAAAATTTCCACCCAAATCGTCATCGACATTTCCACCAATATTTCCACTCAAATTTCCATCCAAATTTCCACAAAAATTCCCACCAATATTTCCGGGAATATTTCTATAGATAATTTCATTAGAATTTCCACCCAAACTTCCATTATTCGAACCTTCATCATCAGATTTAGGAATACCTTCATCGTCGCTAAAATCAACATGATTCTCACAACTAAAGTATATAACTTCATTGTGGTTCAAATCACCAGCACAAAATTCTTCAACATGCTCATTGTAATCACAATCGTAATATGTTCCATGATCCTTTCGATCTTCATCCGTATATGGAATTTCCTCATTATAGTCACGTTTATGATGGTTTCTCCGATAACTGTTCTCACTGTCTAATTCATTGTTATGTAAGTGAATTTCGTTAATATTATTTCCGGAATCAGGTTTCGGAGAATCAAATTCATTTTCACACAGGTCTCCTAAATAATTCAAAAAAATGTCATGAAAAGTCATTGTCGGTTTATCCTTTTTCATCTCAACGCTAATATTATTCTGAGAAAAATAATCATTATTTTCATGGTTGCTATCGAAATTATCTTTATTATTCCATTCATCTTCCTGGTTGTTGTTCATATTATGGTTGAAATTTGAATGTTTAAACATTTCAATTCGGTTCTGATTAATTGATTCTATTTGTCCACAAATCGATTCTTCCATTATTTCGTTCTCAACAAAATCATTTACATTCGAGAAGAAACAATTCTCACTTAAAGGCTCAATTTCAAAAGAATCATTGTACAAATATTTGGATTGAACATTTAAACCATTTTTTCTTCTTGATTGATCGAAGAGTTTTTCCCAATAACTCTCAGTGGTCAGTAATCCAGTTTTTTCAGATCGGTTCTTTATTGTTTCTGAAGATTCTTCATCATTTTCCATTTCAAATGATTTTGGCCTTAAACATTGACACATAACATTTCTTTGTTTCTTCTTCTTTGAAAAATAACTTTCTATTTTATTCAGTTTTTCAACAATAAAAGACTTTCCATTTCGGTAATGACAATTGATCTGGTTACGTATTCCCATCGCTACACGTCTTTTATGTTTGAAATGGTGATTTTCTTCATATTTTGCACTTCGAATCGAATTTTCCGTTAAAAACTGCTTCATTTAGAATTCCAAATATATTCGCTATAATTTCCCTTGACAATAAAATATTTAATTCTCCTCAACTTCTAACTTCAACTACTCGACTATAAATGTAAATTTAGATTCTAATGGCGCATTTTTATAATTATTTTTCTAACTGTTTTTCTTTCAACAATTAACTACTTCGACAATTCTACTCATTTTGTTTTTAGGAAGTTCTTTGAAATTAGTTTAGAATTAGGAAATTGAGTTCAGAAAAAATTGATTCATTATTATTATATATTATTCAATTATTAAGATTTATCAGTGTTCAGATTTACATATGAAATATGTGTTCAAATAATTGTTCCTAATTTCTAGTTCTGCACTGACTCCCGATGAATTTCTACAATGATTTTCAGATAATATACCAATGATAATCAGATCTGATTATCATAAGTAAACGTATGATAAATCATCTAATAATAATATGATTAATCAGTAAATTATCAGTAATATATCAACAGTTATTTTCAATATATGTATGATAATCAATTTAACTAGAAAGGATTATTCCGGTAGTGAAACAAAATTTTCTAAATTAAAAAAACAGTGGAAAATACCGAGTATATTTCCAACGTTTTGAACGTAATTTCGAATTGCGATAAAGATTTTCTATTGTGTAATGTTTATTCTTCACTGTTCTTATAATCATTACCTTTTTTTAGAATGAACAGAAAGAGATTGTTCGAGCAATATATGATATTTTTGGAACCCAAGACGATGTATGGAGCTATATTACAATACCAAAAAATTTATCTACACCTTCTCAAAGAGACGGGGTCAAATTTTTAATTATGATTCTTAAATTTAATATCAATACTCTTGTGAATTCAGTTCAACTAAGTGGCTGAAGAAAAAACAGATGTTCTTATTATTGCTTTTTCTTTAATAAAGTACTGAATCTTAATATCTTCTTTTTATATCTTGTCATCGTAATGAGTTCTAACGAACTGGACCAAACCATCGAACCTCAACAATACTATTAAACTTATTACTTATTAACCCACCGTAAAATCTTATTAAAACAAACTACAATTTAAATTAATAATACTTGACTAACTAATAATTTGAATAATAATAATGCTCTTCAAAAATCATTGAAAATCTAATGTGTTCTTTATTTATGTTCTTTTATAAAACTTCATAAATGTCGGTTTTCTTCATTTTTATCTCCTGTATATCAACAGTTATTACCGATATATATGCGGTTAAAAATTTTAATAATCATCAATAAAAACATGATATATCATTCATTTATCAAGTGATTATTATGCTGTCTATCAGTAATTTATCACTTGTTATTATGACGTTTTTTTTTACATGATTATCAACAGTATATCAGTTTTCAAAATTCATTGGGACTAAATAACTTGTATTCAGAAAATATTCAATTTAAATGGTTAACAATGGTTCGATACCGTATATAAACTGTATTGTATTGAGGACGAAGGATAGACAAAGATTTTTTTAAATACGAGCTAAATTAATCAATTTTTACCCAAAAACCAATTGGCCCTTTGGAAGTATTCGTTAAAGTTCGACTAATTGATCACTTTTAAGTTAGGCTATTCTTTTAAATAAAAATCAATAAGATAAATATACCAAAATAACTAAGAATCAAAAGTAAGTAACATAAAAGAACTTCAGCAGTTTCGAAAATTATGTCAATTTTTGAAGGCAATTTGGAAGATCAGGAGAAAATTGGCCTAATTGAATAAATAATTGTTGGGATCGATAGAAATTAAAAAGGCAGTTGATTGGACAATGTGTAGAAATTTGCAGAATGATCAAATGTTTCTGTGTCGTGTTCGGTGTCATTTTTGATGTTGTTTGATAATGAAATGAATTTAACAATTGTAAGTATGAAAGGCTTTTATATTTTTTCTAAAAATTGGAAAATTTGTATAAAAATGCACCCGTGGTATCTACATACTTTTTCTTTTCTATTTCTCTCTCTCTCTCTCTCAAAGATATGAACCATTTCAAATATAAGAACATTTTCTTGAATCGCTCATTATCATAAAAATAGCAAGATCCGAGTAATCTAGCAGCAAAGTATAATTCTTGGGTTTATATATTCGATCAGCGAGCGAATAATTTACAGTTGCGATTTAAATATTAAGATCAAAGAAAATGTTTTGTGTGAAATACTTGTTTGACCTTTCATTGTTACCTTTTTTGTTTTGTAGCGTTTTTTTATTATATAACTTAACTTTTTGTGCATATCTTACCTTCACTCCGTATTGTTTGGAAGATACAAAAATTGAACCTAGAACGTTAGTGATTGAAGAAAATGTTAGTGAGACAAATTCTTATTCTTAACTTCTTAAAAGTTTTGGTTAATTTATTAAATAAATTCTAACAATAACGTGAAGTTTAGGTATTAGTTAAAGTTGTTTTATTTATAAATTATAATATATTATTATTTACAGAATTTAAAATTTTTAAATTCTTGTTTTACGTATGTAAGATTCATATGAATTATTTAAGATGTAAGTTCTGGGTACTAAATCTTTCTTTCTAACCCTATATACTTATTTTTGTTAGCAAGAATGAGAATCGCAATTAAAATCATGTTATACATCGTACATGATGTATTAGTAACGAACAAAGCGCAAATAAAAATTAATAATGGGAAAAAACATTAAAAATATGTGTAAACTAGTATTCCGACAACATCTCTTAATCCCATATTACGTATTTGCAGCAATTAAAAAAAGTTTTTAGTTTATATGAAATGTTTCAAATTAATTATATTTTAATAATTGTTAGTGAAGTTAGCGATGTGGAATAGAATATACAAAATTCTTAAAAGTTCCTTCCATTGATCGTCCAAATAGACGAGAGGAATTATATATTCAAATTCTTAGTTTAACGCTAATGCATCTTGTATAGATGTGGCCTTATTTTCATTTTGTGTTGATGTTACGTAAAATGTTTAGAGCGTTATGCAAAATTTTTGTTTGTGTTTTCATCTTCAAATTTAGAGACAGAGGAAATATTTCAATTTTCTTACTGGTCAATATCGTTCTGTTGATCAAGGTCATAAAAGAGGTGGATTCAGTAATTGAACACACCCAATATTTTCCAAATATTCTTCTCAACTCTCTTCGTCATAAAAACGAACTTAAATTCGTTGATATTTTTAGATGGATATAAGAAGGAAATTATTCTCCTACAATTAAAAACATATATTTATTTTAACTTTCACTTTCTTTTTTCATGTCAAGACAATTTATGTCTAATCGTCTATTAAGTCGCTCGTTATTCGGACGACACCAGTATGTGAATCGAACGACGATCAATTTCATAAATCAGCTTCATACACGACATGCGAAAGATAAGAAGAAAAATGGAAATACCATAACTACAAATCTCCATTCGAGTGATATCTCCAATGCCAATGAACATCAATTAATCGATTTCAATAATGCACAATTGGCCTGTATTGCTAAGACGACACCGCAATTGTTTCAAGCATATCTCGTGTTTCGAATTTGTAAGATTAAATGGATTGTTGATAATCAGAAAACTGTTTGTATTCTTTTATTACGTTTATTCTGTTATCATTTATTTCTGCAATTGCAGAATGAATGCACTAAAAACGCACATTCTTATTTTAAAATTAATTTTCCTTCAAATTAAAGAAATAATTATTTTTCTTTTTTTCTCTCCTCTATGGGAAATCTCTCCGAACATTTCTTTTCCTTAAATATTGAAGATAATCGAATATTGCAGAAAATTGCTACCATCATCATGGTTCCGTCTTTTGATGAAATCGACATTTTATGGTCATTTTGTTGGTGGGGAGACTCCAGACGAATTAAAATCAAAAATTGATCTGATGAGATCTTATGGTGTTAAATCGATTTTTGATTATTCTGCAGAAGAAGATATCGATTCGACAGAAGCAATCGAATTAGAAAGACAGTTTATTTCTATTTTTATATTGAATAATTTTATTTTTTTTCATTAATCATCAGATCATGTCAATCGGAATTGGTGGATGATCAACAGATCTGTTACTTTATATTTTGCTGAGTTTTGATCTCTAATCAATATTTTCTTATTACTCTCACTATTAATAATTACTTCCAGCTTCTGATATTGAATCAGGCGAAGGTCTCTCACAATTCAAATATCATGATAAATTTGCTGATCGTCGACAAGGTGTTGGTGCAGCTAAAACTTATTTTTATGAAGGTGAGGAACAATGTGATAAGAATATGAGAATTTTTCTCTCTTGCATTGATGCCGTTAGTGGAATAACAAATGCCACTGGATTTTGTGCTGTTAAATTAACAGCATTAGGACGACCCCAATTGCTACTCCAATTGTCGGAAGCATTGGCAATGGCTAAATTATATTTACTTCAATTGAAACAGGAAAATAATAAGAAATTATTCTCCGATGTTCCACAAGAAGACGCTGAATTTGTAACAACGAATCTTAATGATGTTTCTGATTCACAACAATTAGGAATTCCGGTTATTAAAAAACATGGATCCGTTTCTATTTACGGTGTCAATGAGGGCAAGTTTGTTATTTTTTTGAAAATATTTCCTTCATTATTTTCCTTGTTATAGAATTTTCGATTTATACGAATGGCAAAATTTGTTGGATCCAAAACAGGATTTCCGTAGAATTTTCACCCGTTCAAATATTTCAACGGGTCGATTATCATTACCTGGTTTTACTCCGGACGAATTGGTTGAAATGAGGAATGTTTTGAAACGACTTGATACCGTTGTCAGAGTTGGATATTTAAATAATTTTATTAAATAATTTTTCTTTTTTAGCATGCCGTTTCGAAAGATGTTCGTTTGATGATTGATGCTGAACAGAGTTATTTCCAACCAGCTATACGTCGATTAACAATAGAATTGATGAGAGAATATAATAAGGAGAAACCGATCGTTTTCAATACATATCAATGTTATTTACAAGTTTCTTTTCTTTTTAAATAAAGATTTATAATGAAATTCATTTAAAGGATGCGATGGCGCATATTTGTGAAGATTTAGAATTATCAGCTGGCCAAGATTTTTATTTCGGTTGCAAATTAGTTCGTGGTGCATATATGGAACATGTTAATAGAAGTTTTTTGAAATTCTTTTTCACTAACATTTTTAGGAGAGAGCTCGAGCAGCAGAGATTGGTTATGATGATCCAATTCAACCATCATATGAAGGAACAACTTTGAATTATGAAACAGTGTTTAATACTTGTATTGATGCGATATGTAATCGGCAACTTGGTAAAGTATCAGTAATGTGCGCTACACATAATAGTAAGTCAGTAGAAGATGCGATTATGCGAATGAAAGAATGTGGAATAGGACCAAATGATAAAATTATTTGTTTTGGACAATTATATGGAATGTGTGATCATATCTCCTATACTTTAGGACAGATGGGTTACTCTGTCTACAAATATGTCCCTTACGGCCCAATGGACGAGGTCTTGCCTTACTTGTCAAGAAGAGCAGAAGAAAATGCTTCAATATTTGGTGGTTTAGAAACTGAATTGACAACTATTCGTACGGAATTACAACGACGTCTATTTTCCAATGCATAAAAGTGTTTCCCTTCAACATTTGCCCTGTTGGCATTTGAACGTTTTTTTAACGTTTATATACATCAAAAAAACGTTCTCAAGACATTCAAATGCTTACAGGGTCATATTTATATTTGTTTGTTAATAATTTAAACTTTCATAATGTTTCTCCTGAAATAATTCATTCAAATTCTTCAACATTTTAGTAAATGCGAATCGAGACATATTTTGAAATGATTTAAATTTCATGATTAATCCAATTATGATCTTCATCCTTATTCAGTCTTGTCAGTCAGATTGTCTATAACTGTCTCCACTCTTCATTCGAAGTCCAAAAGATAAATAATATTTTATGAAATATTATGACTATACTTTGTCGATTATTACAACTGAATAAGACTTCTTAATTTTTCATGCAAATTCTATTTCCTTCAATGTTTAATCCCGGAATTTGCTTTATCTATTTCTCTCATTATCATTATTCATTTTATTCCAATATAAACCTTAATTATTTAATCCTTCAACTTTTTAACTTATCATTCAATATTATCGAAATAATGTTCAATGTCAACCAACGTTTAGAAAGAATATTGCACTATACATTGAATGCAAATAGAAACATTTAGAAAAACAGATTACTTTCATTTATCTAAATTCGATACTTTCACCTTTGTTCATTTGAAAAATTGATATGTGAACATGATTATTCAGCGCAAGTTCTTACTACTAATTAACTGACAGATCAACTTCTTCATTAGAGACGAACATTAATTTCATTTTACATAAACAAATTTTTTTATAATTTCATTCTATTGAAATATCAGTATTTATTTGCACATGGCAATTATTGAACATGGAGGAAACATTTTGCTCTAATCAATACGTATTTCTTGATTGGAAGTTTCTACCCTTATTTCTGTGTATTAAGAAATTCTTGAAAATTGTATGTTGTTGAGATATGTCACGGCTTATTCGATCATCATTGAATGAATGATAAAAATAAATAGTTTTGGTTATTGTGACGTCATTGAAGTTCTAAATACTTCTCAAAAAAGGAGATAGAACAATGTTACATAAAATCCTCTACCTCTTTAACTATTATCATTTTGACGTTGTCCACGAAAAGTTATTTAAAGTTAAAGAAAAGATTCTTAATAATCTAATAATATAAAGATAATAATAAAGTTAAATTCTTAATATTTAACATTCAAATTAAAATTTAATAGATTCTCTTTCCGTTCATTTAGAGATCCAATGGTTATAACTAAAAAAAAGATTTTTCTAATACTTACTATTATTTATCTTTCTTATCTTTACTACGGTTCGAATAATTTTCTCAGGAATAACCGCCGTTAGTTTTACACTAATTATTTTCAAATTATATATAATTTTTGTTAATCAGTAGAAAGTTTTACTGATTTCTTAAATAATGCTTACTTACAATTAAATAATTACAACACCTTTTTCAAAGTTTCGAATTTTGAAGGGAGTGATAAAGATAAATGGAGTAATGTGTCTAATGTACTTGACAAAGAATCCATCGGACTTCATCGTATTATTAATGATACTGATTATTTTGCTGTATATTACGAGATTTCAAAGCTATTGTCTTTCCATCATGAAGTTTATAAAAAAACCCAGAAAAAGTTGAAAAAATTATTAAAAGAAGTTGAAAGGAATCGAACAAACGTTCTGTGTCCAACAATCCCTAACAATCTGGTTGGAAGAATGGAAATTAATATAACGTCGCCTTCATGGGAGGAATTGTTGGACCGTGAAAGTAATCGGACAAAATTAGGTGGAAGAAGTTGGCCAACCGATTGTCATCAACCAAATAAACTTGCAATTATTGTTTGCTATCGTAATCGAGAAGACCAACTTCGAACATTTCTGTCAAATTTACATCCATTTTTAAGAAAACAAAATTTAGATTACACAATAGTAGTAGTAGAGCAAATGAAGGGAAGCACATTTAATCGAGGTCTTTTGTTCAACATTGGATTCATCGAGACAAAAAAATTATTTCCGGCGACCAACTGTTTTATATTTCACGATGTCGATCTAATACCAGAAGATGATAGGAATCTTTATATATGCGGAGACTTTCCAAGACATCTCACTGTTTCAATTGACACTCACTTCCATAAGTTTAACGAATAATAATTGTTCAATTAATATTATTTTAAAAGATTACAATACGAAACGTTGTTCGGAGGAGCAACAGCTTTTACGGGAGAACAGTTTGTTGGAGCATTTGGTTTCAGTAACGAATTTTGGGGATGGGGAGGTGAAGATGACGACCTGTACAGTCGGTTTAATATATTGATAATTTAAATAATTTATTTTTCAGTGTCGTAAAAGTACTGGGTTCCAGGATCAGTAGATATCCCAAAGATATAGCCCGCTACAAAATGATAAGACATACCCTAAAAGAAAGTGCACCTATAAATCCTCATCGGTTCGTGTTCCCGTCCTAATGTAATGCTAATTTCAATTCTTCTTTTTAGAAGTGATTTAATATTACTGCCAGAGAATAAATACCTGAATGACGGTCTTCATACAACCAAATATAACCTAAAATCAATTCAGTTTCAACCGCTTTTTACTAATATCACTGTAAACTTGCAAGAAAAGGAGTGGCACAATATTTTAGCCAATCTAAATTCCCAATTTTTATTAATGAAAAGAAAAGAAACTCTAAAGAAACGAAATTTACAGAAACAGAATTTACAGAAAATAAATTTGCAAATTTGACATTTTCTTCCACTATTAGTTTGTTGTCAATGGTTCGAATTTTATTCTACATTTACGTCATCGAATTCCATCGAAGATTTATCATTTTACCATTGTTATAGGAAATATTATTATCATTTTATCATTCTCTTAAATTAAAATATCATTTATTATAATTATATCTAAATTCTTCCTAAACTAATTCTTCTTCTATATAAACGTTGTGACGATTTGTCTTCGATAAACCTTTAAGACATCATCAAAACCATCAAATTAAGACAATATACTTTAATATCATGATATGTTAACTTTTCTTAAAAATTCTGGGTCGTTTATATTGGACGAATTTTAAAGCAAGATTTTAAAAATAAGAATAAATGTTTTACTAATAGAAAATGAAAATTGAAAAGATGTTTTGAATATGATAAATAGTTTGAAATTTGGAAGAATAATCGAAAGAATGGAATATTTTATTCTATTCATAAAATTTAATCTGTATCGCTTGGTATGTCTTGAATTGGCGGTGGAGCCGAAGAATGTAAACTGGAACCTTGTTTTTGTGACGTTAAATTATAAGTTAGATATCCTTGAAAAGAAAAAAAAATAAGTAAATTATAATGAAATTAAAAGAACAAATAGAATTTATAAGGAAATAATAAATTTTAGAAAGAATAAAATTGAGATAAAATTACCTGCTGTATTGGTGGAGGAATCTCCGCCCGTAATCGCCAATGTACTTGATTTGTCTTCAATGAACAGATCATGTTTTTGATCTTTGTATTGAGCCCAAACAGTCGACTGATCTAATTGTTGACTAATTCGATCTCCGAATTGCATACTTCGAGTCATTGATTTGAGTATCTTCACGATTTGTGCTTTTAATCCTGCAACCGGCACATTCAAATTACTCAATGGATGATCCAACAATTGGAGTAACAATTTCACCATTTGTGATTTAACAATTTGTTCTGTAAACTCTTCAACATAATCAACATTACTGAAAATATTATGTAATGAATCGATAGCTGACGGAACAGCTTCTTTCGAATGTTTTATAGCGAAATTAAATGCATCCATCGTATTGGGACATGTTGTTGACATATGTCGTAAACAATCATCTGATAATGTCACCATTTGAAGAATGGATATTGCTTGTTTAATAACCACACTTTTTTGAATGAGAATTAAATTAATAATTCTCGCGATTATTCCTTTTTGTGGTAACATATGACTATATCGTTGAGGATCACTTAATAATTTTATAATTGCTGTTGATATCATTTCAAATCGTTCTTGTTCCGTTTCGAAATTCTTCTTCTGTATCATTTCCAACCATGTATCGAATAATTCGGAAAGAAATTTATTCGGATGTCTCAAATTCCACGTAACATTCTCAATCAATAATCGAATGAAAACACCATCAACAACAACTTCTCCTGATTCGGAATCAGCATAATATGGATCATTCTTATCGGATGGTGGATCCCATCGAACTGATTGATCTGTATTAATTTGTTTCTCATACAATTTCTTCGTTTCACCTTCGATCACTTCAGAAATATGATCGCGAATTGTATCGTTCCAAATCAATTCAGGATTTTCCTGATTACTTTCGAAAATGTGAACAGCTGTCGAACTGTTCTCATTCATCATATCTACAATTAATGGTGGTAGATATTTGAGTAGTAATAATCGTATTCGTGGACCAACTAAACTGTCGGACGTGAATTTACAAATTAATTCTGCTGATCGTTCACGTACCGTTTGTCCTTGAGTGGACATGTTAGAGAAACAGTTCAATGTATAAACTAATCCTCCGTATAATATAATCTCTTTCAACAATTGAGTATTAGAAGAGAATGCATGTAAGATCTCTAATAGAATGATTAACGATTGACTAGTTGTAACATTTAATCGAATTTGTTGTTTTTCGTCACTCTTTTCGAAATTCTGAGAACATTTCGGTGGATTCGATAAGAGTGGAATAATTTGTGGAATACAAATTTGGGAATTTGAAGCAATGTCATTAATACAAGTAGAATTACCACAAACCGATCGGATAACACATAACGTCAAATATTGGATCGATGGTGATGATATTCGAAGGAGAGTGAAAATCAAACGAAAATTATCGACACAAGATGTCTCAATTCCTGTATTATGACTGATAACATTCATCAAACTTTGTAATGCTAATTGTGTCTCATAATATCTTGTGTTCTCACTGATAATTTTATTTTTTTCTTTTTCTGATTCTTCATCATCCAAATTGATTAAATTATCCGTTTCTGCTCCTTTAAATTCGCCCCATTCATCTTTCTCCCGTTCTTTCACAACTGCCTTTTTCTGTTGATTTTCCAACGTTTCTTTCGATTTAATATATTGGACAGTTGTCGCTAAGAAATTGAGTAGATCAATACAGAATTGTTTCGGATCAGGTAACGGAAATTGTGGTTGTTCATTAAAGACACGAAGGAAAACTTCTCCCACAATCAATTCCTTATTATGTGATTTGAATTCGAATGATGCTCCAAGACTCTTATCACAGATTCCTCTTCTAGCGAGTGATTCTGATTCACTTTCTAGATATTCGATCAATTCTGCTCGAGTTCCATTATCCCAGACAAATAATGGTGTAATTGAATTGGATGTCAATAATCTTAGAACATTTCCAACAATATTTTTAATTTTCAATTCATTTTCTTTCTCTTTCTTTTGACATTCGACTAATTCTTCTTCATTAGGTTCATCATCAGCAAATTTACGAAGTGGAAGACATTTGTGCAATTCCTCCAACTCTTTAATAATGAATGGTGTCAACATTGCCCTCATGGCTAATGTTGCTGGACCTGTCAATTCACCATCATTCCTTCCAGGCCAAATACCAGCTAATGCAGCACAAGCCAATAATGCTTGTCTCGCCATTGAATTAATTAATTCTTGAGAATTCGTTTCATTCGATTTCGCTACTCCTCCATCCTCCAACGTATAATCATAAGCGAAAACAGTTAATAATAAATGATAAGTTACACCAGAATTCAAAAATGCCATTGTCAATTCATCTTCATTCGATATGGCGGCGGCATCTACCAATTCCGCCACACAACATGCCAATTTAGGAAGACCAGCATTATTGTCTGTTGATGCACCAAATGCTGATGCAGTAATTCCACCACTCGCTACATAAAGTGAACGACCGACATCTTTCGATAATTGTGGACATAATTCCGCTAAAATTTTCGCACATTCCTTAAATCTTGTAGCTACTGAAAAACAACGAATTGCATGTCTAGATACACTTGGAGCTGTGTCTTCATCAGTCAATGTTGATTGACGTCCACCCAATACTTCTACACATCGACGGAATGCTTTAAATAATGATTGGAGACCATTCTCTCGTCGCAATTCTTCAACATTCAATGCTGAACATGCCAATGTGTCATGGGCCAATTCGACAGCTGCTGGTAATACGGGAACGGTTTGTGAAAATAATGATTCGTCATCAGTCTGCAATTCTAACGTTTTTAACAACAAACCATAACCAGCATATTTGTATGGACGTAAAATTTTTGTATATCTCTGAAAAAGAATCGATTGAGTCCTCAATAGAAGGACCACATTATATGGATCAGGTCCTGAAACGGTTGCACCTTTCTTACTTATACCACAAAGGAATTCATAAGCTTTATTCACTTTCTCGAACATTTCCCTTCCTTCACTATTCTTATCAGGATGATAAATTTGTGCTAATTTGAAGTACATTCGACGAATTTTCTTCTCATCAAATTGTATTCCATCACTTGTTATCAAATCATCTTTCTTCATTTGGAGGATTTGTAACGCATCATCCACATTCATATTTGGAGGTTTCTTTTCAACTTCTGCTTTCCATGCACGTAATGCCGCTTTCAACAATTTGACTGGATCACGAATTTCCCATCCATCATATTTATCTGAATTACAAAGATGACGCAAATAATATCCGGGTGAACAAAATAATTCTCCTTCCAATTGAGGATATTCAATTCTTGGCGCCAATGGACAATATTGATATAATGCCTTAGTATTACATTGGAGACGTGGTGAGAATTCAGCGATTTGCAATGCCAATTTCTCAATCATTCGTCGTCTCATTTCACCATTCCAAATGACTTCCGGATTATTCGATTGTCCCAAATACATTTCAGCAAATTTCTCTGGTTCATAATGCTCCAAATAGCAAACGAGAGCATCAGGTAAAATGGGTGTCAATATTGATCGTTGAACAATTTCGGATAAACTCGTTTCTTCATTATTATGATAAGCTTGTTTCAAATGACAATATTTCAAAAATTTCGCTATCGGCATAATATTCGAACCGGTATACATAAGAATGAAATAGAAGACACCATATAAATGAATACGAGGAAGAATGGGATTATCTAAAACGATCTCGTAAAGTAATTGAGCCACTTTCTCAACAATGATCGGATCGAATGTTAATAATAATTGGACGATATGTGGAAGAATTGTGGGATCTGCTAATAATCGTCGAACTCGAGGAATTGGTCGAACAATTGCTCCTTCCACATCACGTATCGGCCAATGTTCAATAACATGAATAAGAATGTTCAATACCATAATAGCGATTTCTGATTCATTTAATAATGCTGATTTCAATGATTCATTACCCGGTAAATTTTCGTTAGCCATTAATGTCCATTTCAATTGACAAATATTTCTCAACGTTTTCCAACCATCAATACCAGACGCCCAACATTTCGTTTCATTCGTTATAGATTTATTCAAATAAAATTCTTTCATCTCCTTCAAACTAAACGGTCCATGACGCTCTTTCGTATTTGGTAAAGTATAATACCATTCTTTCGTTTGTTCACGTTCTGAATTTGGTGCTGCTTCAATAACATTAGATTGTGCTGGTAATCGTGCACGTGACACATGTAAATGAGATAATGATAAGAAATCTACTAAAATGTAAAGTCCATTTGAATCTAAAATATCTTTGACATTCTTATGATTCATAACTAATTTGGAGATAAAGATCAATAATCGATCACGTTCCATTTTATCTTCACTATTCTTCAACATCTCGATAATGTGACGCGTATCAGTAAAATGTCCGATATTGTCATGACAACGACCATATACTATTGCCATAGCTTGTAAGCACATACATCTCATTTCTAAGTTTTTATTCGATAATAAGAATTTGTGATAAAGTTGATTGAAGAATTCATATGCTTTCGAATTTCGATCACTTTCATTACCATCATAAAATTCAAATGATTTCTTTTCCGATAATATTTCCACATCAACATTTCCTTCACCTTCATCATTCTCTAATTCATCATTATCATTCAATTTCTTCTTTTGTTTATTCTTAATCCTTA
The DNA here is from genome assembly GCA_023231475.1 of Seison nebaliae. Lineage (NCBI taxonomy): Eukaryota > Metazoa > Rotifera > Pararotatoria > Seisonacea > Seisonidae > Seison > Seison nebaliae. Next base: position 18,608 of record JALJEE010002819.1, on the reverse strand, counting down.
TTCGTTCACTATCATCATCTTCATCATATTCTGGTAATGATTTCCTCTTTTCTTCTTCAATCTTCTGTTCAATCGCTTCCAATCGACGATTATCTTTCATTGCAAATTTCGATCCTTTCAATAACAAATTTAAACTTTCATCTTGTTCTAATAACAAACGAAGATAATAATCTCCAATTTTCAATTCACTCTGAAGACAAATATAAGAGACTTCGAATTCACGATGATTCCATGCCACATGAAATGTTGAACATAATTCCTTTTCTTGTTCAAATGATCGTAATTCATTTTCTAATATCTCTCTCAATTCTTCTCTCGTTCGATAATTCCAAATGAGATCTGGTTGTGCATGATTTTGAATGAATTGATAATAAAAATAATTCCAATTTTTCGTCGATTCAACATTCCGTCGACGACGACGTAATACAACCGGTGCCATATTCTCTTTCTTCTTTCCCAAATCAATTCTTCGATTTGCCGATGCTCTCGATCGCCAATGTTCGAGTGTTGTCGCTAAATTTCTTTCTAATTTTCTTTGGACGGTTTGTACATTCTGAATTGCTTTCTGACCTTGTCCACTTGTTTTTATTTGATCGACGACATCTTTCGCTTTCGAAGAAATTACTGAACCAATTTTCGATGATGTTATCGCTTCAACTGCTGCATTTGCTATATTGGCGGCAGCTGATGGTCGTGGATCTTTTCCAGCCAATTCTAAATTGTTTCGAGTTAATAGAAATTCTTTTTCTAACGGAGCTTCTTCTTTCGAATCTAATGTTCGTAATAATGATGAAGGAATCATTCGTTGAAGAAGATTGTATGCATCATCATTATCCACACACCATAAAGTGACTAAAGTTCTTGATAATTGTCTCAATGCTAATCGTCTTGCATCCACATTCATACTTGTAAATAAAGATGTATGAATATGACGAGGTAAAGCAGCTTCAGTTAATGACAATTGTTGCATCTTCTTCGCCAATTCTTTATCTCCTTCTTCAATTAATGATTGCATCAACAAACCGGCACCTTTCACTATTGTCAATGATGGATGTGAAAATAATTGAAATAATTCTCGTCCTTTATCCGCTAACAATCTCAATAATAAATCAAATGCAGCACCATCTGTCGTTTCACTGAATGGTGGACAAACGGCAAATGTAAAAAAATCCAATAAAGCTGCAACGACTAATGCTCCAGTCCCATATTGAACATGTTCAGAAAAAATATTTAATAAAGTCTCCAGAAATCGTTTAGATGCCAATAATGATGCTTTATTTAATTGTTCTTGTCTCAATTCATAATCATCATGCATCGGTTGCATTAATGCACATAACATATCAACAGCTGCATGAGAAACGGCTGGTTGTCGCAATGAAAGTGCACGAATAATTTTCAATCCAATCTTTTCTCGAAATCCCGTTAAAGTGACGAATGCTGAAAATCCGGCTTTCGTTGCAACTAATCGTCGAAGAGCATGAAAATATTGTTCCATTTCATCGATCTGATATGATTTCAATTGTTTCGTTTCTTTTGTGTCGAATGTCAATGATAATTCCGAATCGGATTGTAGAACTAATTCGTTAATAGCATGAGTAATAAATCGATATGATTTATCCGATGTCGATGCATTCATAATTCCACTATATGGAATATTCGCATTGAATCGTTTGATGATATCAAATTTCGACATTCCCACTAAAAAACACAATTTTCACATTTGAATATCCATTAATGAATGAAAAAGACGAACTTGGGGAACTACTCAACATTTTCAAATAATGAATTTCCACATCATCATCAACATAAGTTGTTAATGGACCAATACGTTTTCCTGAAGAAAAAAAAGTATTTATCAGAATATAATTAATTTATTAATCAATAAAATTCTCCAATATTTTTTTCAAAAATTCAATAATTTTCTTGAAGTTATTTATAATTCTATTAACCTCGTTGGAATGGATTAGATAATACATGAACATCATCATTTCCTGATGCGCGAACTCCATCTAATAATGTTGCGATTAATGCATCACTAATTGGAAAGAAGGAATTGAAGAGAATTATTCGAAAGAAAGATGGAAAAAAACCGATCAGCTGATAAATAATATCGTTTTAATCCGTTAACATATTCGATATGAAATGATTGAGGATTAGTATGTTCACGAATAACGGCATATATATCTCCCAATGGTTTTAGTGTAACGATCTCATAACTTGTCGGATCACGTTCCACAATCGACGATGCCGTTATACAAAATATTCTTTTAACCGGATCCTAAATCAAAATTATATATAAAATTTTCTATAAACAAAATAATAATAATTAAAACTGAATGTCGAATACTATTTTTATGTACATTAAATTCCGATAATGATGTAATGCATTCATCTGATCTAGTAAAACGGAAAAAATTTCAAATAAAAAAAAAATGAAAAAAATTTTTTAAATGGAACCCGAGCATTCCTAAACGATTTTCAATAAACCAATCATATGATAATACTTCATTGGCAATCTTCAAATTAATTCCTATATGATTCGCCGCTTTCTCTACAATACTCGTCAAAATTGTGTCACGTTGTTCAGATGCGAAAAGATGAAGTCGACCGAAACCACCATGACATACGACAAATCCATGAGGATAATCTGACAAACGAATTAATTTCTCAATATCCTTATAATCATATTGGCAGAGTACACGATTATTCTCTACATCAATCTGCATCAATCCATTCAAACCGGTTTCCAATTGTACCTTCTTCCGACTCTCTGACCAATGTCTCTTAAATCCATTGAACGCCTACGAATATAGAAAATATGATGATTATTTAAAAATAAATTCAATTTAACTCTTGCACGATGTGTCGAATCGCAGAATAAATGATGGAAACGTAGAGCTTCTGTTAAAATTTCTGATCGGAAATCTGACGTAAATTTCATCGAATCTGTTTTCCGTCCAGTCTTCCTCATTGTTATAATGAATTCATGAGGAGAGTTGGTTGATGGATTAATTCCTATAAATTCACTATACGGCCACTATCAAACGATGATTAGGGAATGAAAGAAAAAATATTTTAACTCGATTTGTTATTTCATTATTATGTAAATTATATGTAGTGATTCCATTTGTTCCCACCGAAAATATTCGATTATATCTATCCAAAAAACGATTGTTTGAAAAATTGAAAGAAATTGTTCAAACTTTCCTTTCCATGACAATTTGACGGTGTAGAAACAGAAGAGATCTCGATTATCTTCCATTATTGAATGTTCAGATAATTATTTGTTCAATTTGCAGATTAGAATGTTTATCAGATCACAATAATTTTATCTTCATCGTGAACAAGAGATCATCTTGTTTTATAATTTAAAAAAAATAGAAAAAATTTATTTAGATGGAGAAAAAGGATGAAGAGAATTCCACCAAATACTATTCACAAAGCAAATTTATTAAAATTTTATTCGCATCACATGATGATGATTTGTTATAGAGTTTACATAAAATACGAAAAATACTTGAATACGTGTTAGCTGCTGCTACTACTGGCTGTATGAATTTGAAGGAAGAAAATATTCATCATCATCATCTTCAATCACATACACATACGAAGCACATAGACATAGATAAGAGGTCACTCTTTTTCCTTCACTTTTTTCTTCAATGAAATTGTCAATTGAATCTCCTTTCAATTTAGAAAGATTTCTTTTCTTTTTAAAAATTAATTGGAAAATCGATTCATTAGTGAAAAGGAAAGGAAAAAAATTTTTGTAAAAATTTTTTTTTTTCAAAAACTTTCCCAAAGCCGAGCTCAATTTATTTCGAATAAATTATTTCCCTCCTCAATTTTTTGTATTCAATTTTAATATTACAAGTTTCTTCAATTCAATCTCTAATGTGTAAAATTATGTAAATTTCTAAAAAATTAAGTTTATCTTTAAAATGAGAATAAATATTTTGAACTAAATTTCTTGGAAGTAACTCACATAAAAAATCTGAATTTCATGAAATTTTTATGTTAAATTAATATCAATTAAATAATTTAATGTGGATGATAATTGGAAAGGAATCAGTTGAGGAAGTGTAAAAGGAAGAAAAGAAATTGTTGAATTCAATTTGTTTAGAGGTGATTAATTGAAGTTTAATTAAACTAAGAATTTAATGGGAAAAAATTATGAATAGTCTCGAAAATGATTAGATGTAAAATGAAGAAATATTTTAATAAATTAGCAGACAAATATCTGATAAGAATCATGATGATTAAATGATAAGGTTTATGGCCATAAAAGATTTTTCATTATGTCAACTGTCATCAATCGGTTTGTAACTGTTTTTCTCATCTGAATTTTACTCATTGAATCATTTGAAGATGTTTCCATTCGAATATTGATGGATATGAAGCTGAGAAATTATTGTTAGTAAAACGAGTTGGAACTTTCCTAATAAGACGATCGAATAATATTCCCGATTTGTTCGTTCTCTCGATTAAGTTAGATTTATTGAAACTTCTTGGTTAATTTCTGAACAATCTTAAACAAAGATGTCGTAATAATGAGAATGAGGATTTGATAGCACATATCCGTATATCGGAACAAAATGAGAATGATAATCGAGTTTATTCGTTGGGAGGGGAAATGTTTGAAACGATAAAAAAGTTGATAGACTATTATTATTTGAATGAGGAGAACATTTTCCATGATTGTATGGGCAATGAGATTTCATTGAAATATCCGTTAGATAATGGCACCATCGAACCGATTGATGAGTTTCTAATTCTTTTCTTTAATTGAAAAATAATTTTGAAAAAATTTCTCTTTTTTCAAAATGATGAATAATTGATATTGGGAATTAATAGTTGGTTCCATGGAACAATGAGTACAGGTGACGCATATGATTTGATTAATGAGAATTTGGTGGGATCATATCTCGTATATCATAGTGGTGATGGTATTGGATATTATGTGTTATGTGTTGGCGTACAAACGAAAGAGAAGAAAAAGATTCGACGAATAAAGATCAATATCAAATCGAATAAATATCAGATTGCTAATATGCGAGAATTCGACACATTGACTGATTTGATTGAATCGATTAAACAGAATCCGTTAATTGAATCGAATGGAAATCATATCGAATTACTTCATCCAATTATGACATCTCGAATAATTTTGAAGAAATTAATTCAACAATTATTTCCTTCGAAAATCGAACGAATCGATAAAGCTGAATTAATATCGGATCATTCACAATTTTATAAATGGTTATCGAAAATTGATGAGAATTGGAAAGAAAATGATGAATTGGATGAATTAGATAGAATAAATAATTGGTTGAATAATGGTGATGAGATTAGAAGACGATTATCTTCTACATATTATTGTAATGATCGAATTGATGAGTTCGGTTATTTGGCAGATGATCGATATAAAATGGATGATATGATGAAATGTCGATTATCCACTGAATATGAAACGATATTAAGGAATAATTATAGTAATAAAAGAGTTAGGAATGATGGTTTCTTATCGATCAATGTGAAAAAGAATCGTTATCGAACTATTATTCCATTTGACGCAAATAGAATCAGATTAAAAATATTTAATGATTCCGATTATATTAATGCCAATTACCTTCAACCCAGTTTCAATACGAGATTAGAAAGGAAATCTTTCATTACCACACAAGGATGTCTTCCACATACCGCTCTCGATTTCTGGCAGATGGTTTGGCAAGAATCGATTCGTGTCATTGTCATGTTGGCGAAAGAAGAAGAATATGATCAGAATCATTTCCTTCGAAGTAAATGTTTCCCATATTATCCAACAGAAAAGAATCGATCAATGAAATATGGTCAATATACAATCGAACATGTGAAGAATATTTATTTAGGTCAAATGAATTGTTCCTATTCGAAAAAGAATCATTCTAACAACTATCAAGCAACATATGTATCATCATCATCATCCTCAAAAACATTAGCGAGTGGATATATCGAATATAATGTAAATGATTTTAGTCAATTAACGATTGATGATGACTCGGAAAATGGACAAAACGACAATCAAATGGATGATAATGATGATGATTTAATTTTCATCATATCCAAATTAATCATAACAAACCAGATTGGTGAACGACGAATAGTTTTCCATTGTAAATTCGTCAAATGGAATGATCATATTGCTCCAACTAATTTGATATCAATTCTCATTTTCCGCAACATTATCCATCATCTTTCGGCCGTTACCAGAAATTTCCAGGAAACTCAATCGAATACTAAATTGAAATCAGAGATTTATATGAATATGAATGAAAATTCTTCTTTTAACACATCCGATAAGAATGAACCGGATGATATCGTTAATTTCTATCCACCAATCCTTCTACATTGTAGTGCTGGCATTGGGAGAACGGGAACATTCCTTGCAATCGATACATTATCTCGTGAACTTGAATATTTCGGTTAGGATAATTTTTAAATAGTTTTATTTGAGTTTTGTAATTCTCTATAATGTAATTATATACGTGCAGGTGTCACTCATCAATCGTTAGACATTTTGAGAACAGTCAAACATTTGAGGTATGAACGAGATGGAATGATCCAAACTGAAGTACAATATCAATTCATTTATATTATGATCGCACTCTATTATCGATTATTATACTTTCATGAATTGCGCAAAGATGAGAATATACAGTAATTATCTAATATTAAAAAATAAAATTATAATTTTATTGCGATGCCAATGCGAAACTTTGAGAAATTTTTTTGATCATTTTTTTTTCATGCATTTTAATATTCAAATTTATGATATTACTTTAATGAAATTTTATTCTCAAATTTGTTCGAATATCATTCGCTTCATCATTAAAATAGAACTTTTACTATCTTAAGATCGATAGAAATAGTTTGATCGTTTCAATTTCAATTAAATTAAGAACTATTAAATGTCTATTACCTATTATTAGACATTAGAGTACCTATTAGACTAAGGCGATGATCGTTTCAAGAATGAAAGAATTGATCGGTTCCATGAGAGTACAGAGGAGGTGCATCGTTCATCTAAAAATTGAAGCGAATGTTGACACAAATTGTTCTAATGATGAAGGATGAATTTAAGTTAATTGAAATTTTGGAATATAAATAGACAAGTTCTTCTTGAAAATTTTATTAAAATCTTTTTCATATTGATCGATCGTTTCAATATGTTCAGATATCTCATATTATTCACTTATCTCTTTTATGAGATTAACACTCAAGGATTTGCCGCACAATGTAATCCATCCGTTTGTTCGTTGAGAGGAGATCCTCACATCTTAACATTCGATGGACAACGAAATGATCATCAAGGCAAATGCAAATATTTATTACTAGATAATGGTAAAAATAATGATTGTCGATTGAGAATCGAATTCAAAGCAGCTATCGATCCTCGATATGCTCGTTTAGATGGCCATAATCCCACCGTTCTATCTATGTTCGATATCATAACAAAATCCGACGTTTATCGCGTCGTGAGAAATCATGCCAATTTGATAAACCTGAACGGAAAGAATATTAGATATCCATTCACAAGCAATAACGCTCAAGGAGAAGTTGTTGGTCATTATCATGTAATTACTAATGAGGAATGTGGATGGACTGTGTCTTATCTCGATCAATCGAACGTCTTATCTTTGGATTTACAATTGTGTACTAAATGGAAGAATACGGGAATTATAGGAATGTGTGGTAACTTTGATGGTTTTGTTTTCTTGCTAAATATTGATTCTTTTTGAATAATTATTGAAATATTGATTTTAGGTAACAAAGATAATGATCGATTTGATGCCAATGGTCAAATGTCACCAATGTTGTTTCCTTTCCAATGGGATGGTGCGTTCACTTTCGAAGTTTTAGATAATACCGAATTCAGTGTGTTAGTTCCTTACTATCAAATGGAAATTTCGAATAAATAATTAATGAATTTAAAGATGTGGAGCATTAGGAACAGAACGAGGAAAGATTATTAAGAAGTTCAATGAAATCAAAGTGGCTGGAGGTGAGACATTGGACAGATATAAATCTATGTGTAACTCCATTGCCAATAATGCAGCATTCACAAAAGATTGCTTAGGAACACAGTCACTTAAGGAGTTTCTAGCGCAAACGGTGAAAGATTGTATAACTGATTTTGCATTACAAAATCCGGAAGCTGATGATTCTCATCGATATGATGATATTTGTCGTTACTCAGCTGCATTTGCCCGTCGATGTATGATGGCAACGAATAAACAACTTATGTGGCGATCAGTCGCATTTTGTCGTTAATATTTGTTAAATATCTCTACAAAATTTAATTCACTCTCAATTTTAGCATTTAAATGTCCCGTCAGTGAAATGATTTACATTCCATACATCACTGGCTGTGAGAAGACATGTAGTGATCCCAAAGGAACTCGTTGTAGTAATATACAAAAGATGCCTCATGAAGGATGTAAATGTATGTCCGGGTTATTGTACCATAATGGGGAATGTGTATCACCATCTTTATGTGGCTGTTCATCGTCTGTGGGAGATATTCGAGTTATTTTCACAATTTTTTTGACAAACTTTATTTTATAAAATATCATCATTTAAGTATGGTGAAGTGTTGGTGAGTGATACATGTAAGGAAATATTGATATGTCATGGGAATAATAATATTGAAGTTCAACACAATCCATTGAATTGTGGTGTCAATGCATATTGTGGACCGAATGAAGAAGGATATTATGATTGTCATTGTGATAAGGGATACAATGGTGATCCCTATATTACTTGTGATGAGGAATTAACGAAAATTCGAGGAAATATTGGTGATGTCACCGATTATAAGGTATATGCCATTGAGCGAGTATTAGCTGGAATATATAATGGATCAGTTTACCAACAAGAAGTAAAAGAGTTTATGGATCATATGTTATTGACGGAAGGAAACTATAAATCCAGTGGACCGTTATGTGATGGAAGTCGTGTAAAATTAATGTGCCCACCACAAACATGGATTCATATATTCGGTGTATTTTATGGGAAATTGACGGAAGATTCTCTCAATTCCAAATGCATCAACGGTTATGATACATCAATTGTGCCTCCCTGTTTGAATGTGCAAGCACGAAAAAATTTAAGAGATTTGTTAGTTGTTTTTTAATTTCCTATTAATTAAATTTTGAAACTATTTCAACAATTTCTAGTTGTTTATTCAAACAAGATTGTGTATTTTTGGTGAACGACTTAATGTTCGGTGATGCGTGTGGTGATTTCTATCATGATTTTATTGTGAAATTCACTTGTCTGGATCAACATGAACGTATTGCTATACAACAAGGTGAATTACCACATCAGGCACCAGGTCATCACGAAAGTTTTGTGGATCCATGTCTCATGAAACCAGTCGTATCTGCCGTAGAAGCAGCTGAAATAGCAATGGGAGTTTGTAGTATATCTGGCGATCCACATTTCCGAACATTCGATCGTGAATATATTCATTTCCAAGGAACATGTAAATATACGGCCGTTAAAGTGATGGACGAAGATGACGCTTGTTGGTTTACTGTTGAAACAAAATCATTAGAATCTGAATTCGAAGAAATGGAGGGAATTTTCGGATCTTCTCTTGCTATGATCGACATTAAAAATCGACGAGATCATGTCAGAATAGACAGACATTTCGTTTACGTTAGTCAAATTGTCTATGAGAATGTTTTGAAGGAAAACTTTTATTTTAGTTAAATGGAGAAAAAAGAGTAGTACCGGTTGAAGGTTATTTAACGGAACAAAATTTCGAGTTCAGCCGAAGAGGTGAATATATTATTATCCGTCATATCTGTTGTGGATACAAAGTGAGATATGATCAATCATGGACCGGATTTGTGAGTATTCCGAGAACTTATCGAGGAAAAGTTACTGGTCTTTGTGGAAACTTCGACGGAAATAAAACGAACGATCATTATGATGCTACTGGATCTTTCAAAGAAATGGAAAATCCTTTACAATGGGCTGGTGGATATTCTTATCAAGTCGATGATGATAGTGGTATATCGTTAGTATCTAAATGAAGGATTAAGAGAATATCTTATTTTATTTCCCATTTAGAACTGATGAAGATTGTTCAAGAACAGCAGCCTTACCATCGTCCGTGACAAAACTCTTACCACCATCACCAACGATTAAAGAATTGAAGGAGATAAGTGAAATGTGTGATTTCATCGAACTTGTACCATATTTTTCTTTGTGTCAAAAGCAAAAACCAGAAATAATTTCCGAACAAATTTCCCAATGTAAAGCAGATATATTGGCATTGTATCGAGAAGGTCCGTTGGAGAAACAACAGAAAGTGGTTTGTACTCATGCTAAAGCGATAGCTGATGAATGTCAAAAAGAAACTGGTGCTGTTATGGCATGGAGATCGAAACATTTTTGCCGTTAACTTTAACATTTTCAATTTGATACTCAATCATAGCTTACCCTTCTAGCTTACAAATGTCCAAAACAAGCGGTTTATGTACCTGCTATGCAAGGTTGTCCCAAAACATGTTTTGATAAAGAAGGAATTAAATGTGATATTGATTTCTGGGCACAAGCTGATGAGATGTGTATTTGTAAAGATGGATTTTATATGCATTTGGGAGAATGTGTACCAGCTGAAAAGTGTGGTTGTTATGAAGCACATATTGGACAAATGAAAGTTTATTCATTATTATTCATTAAACATTTTATTATATCTTCTAATTAATAGTTGAACGAAGAAGTTCTTAGTAGTAAATGTACATATACATTAAAATGTGTTGCACCTGGAAAAATTGAACAGGATAAACGATTAGGAGGTTGCGGTCCTAACGCCCATTGCGATTTAGATATCAATGGAATTTTCACATGTGTCTGCAATCATGGATTTAACGGAAATCCTTTCGATATGTGCAGTTGGATTTTCTTGAATTTCATCGATTATTGACATGACATTTATAGATGAGATGGTGGAAGAACGTATCGGTAAAATGGTACATGGGTCTATACCATCTGAAAAAACGGCTCCTCTGGATTTCAACAGTTTTATGTCCGTTGACCTTCCACATAAAGAGAAAGTTCGAAAATATGCAACGCTGGTAATGAGTCATGACGAACCGTTTAGTGTTACTGGACCAGTTTGTAGTGGAAGGAAACTTGTAATGAAATGTCCACATAACGGGAAAATTGCTATTTTTGGAGCGTTCCATGGAAGACCAACATCCCGTGCATTCTTTTCCGTCTGCCCCTATGGAACTTCGGAGGATTCTACTGAAGATAAGTTTCCATGTTGGAATCCGAATGCTTTCAATGAAATAAAGAACAAGTTTAATTTTGAACAGTTTAAGCATTATATCTATCTTTCTCTAATTATGTAGATGTGGTCAAAATCAACAAACTTGTGAAATTACTGTTCAAAAAACGACATCTAATTGTACAAGTGGAACGGAAATTTTAGCGATAAAATATGCATGCCTAAGGAAATCTTCAGATAAACCTCTCGATACTCCATCTGAAAGAGAAAGGAATCGAAATGATGAACATAAAAAGTATTTGGAGGAATTGGCGGCAGAAGAGAAAGCTACAGGTGGTAAGATGCCTGATAAGAGTACAAGTGATTTTGATGATGCAGATATACCGAAGAAAATCGCAGAAGCCTCGAAGAGTGAAGGAGGATTCGATCCTTATGGTTTGGGTAATGGAGAAAAGCGTCCTCTTCCACAGAATAATGAACAAGATGATTTGGAAGTAATTCCTGCAGATGATCCAATGACGGAAGAAATGGCTAAACAATATGAGGCACTAAAGAACGGTAAGAAACCAACGGTAGGCGATGTATTGAATTATGTGCCTAAGGAACCGAAAGTTTATGATTATTATACACCTGATGGACAGATAAAGAAGAATCCACCAGGTGGCGACATCAACCTCATAAAATTAGGTGTTAATGGAGGTGTAAATGGAAATGCAAATGCCGGTGGGAAAGGAAATGTAGTTACGCAAGTGGGTCCTGATGGAAGTATATATAGTGCCGCACAGGGAGCTGGTACTGTGGGAGTCGGTTCAGGAGTCGGATTGGGAGCTGATGCTGGTGTTGGGCTGGATGGTTTAATTGGAGTAGGAGCAGATGCAGGAGTAGGTCTTGGATTGTCTAGTAAAACTGATGCTGCAGGACAAGTATATTCGGGAAGAAATGGACAAGGCGGTCATTCAAGAGGAGCAAATGGAGCAGTACAAGAAACAATAGGCGCCAATGCTGGTGCCAAAGTTGGTGCCACCGCTGGTGCTGGGTTATTCGGTATTGGAGGTTCGGCAGGAGCAGGAGCGTCAGCTGATGGATCTGCAGCAATAACTGGTGGAGCAACAGGAGGTGGTCAAATCAGCGGTGATAAAGATTCAACGAGAGCCTCCGGACATACTGGAATTAATTTAGGAGGAGGAGCTGCAGCAGGAGCTGATGCTGGAGTAGGTGCAGGAGTAGACTTATTTGGAATAAGAGCTGGTGCTGATGTAGATGCTGCAGCCGAAGCGGCGGCCACAGTAGGTGCTGGTGTTAACGTTAATGGAGGTACACAAGTAATGCATGGTAATGGACAATATGGAGTTCAATCAAATGTTGGAGCTGATGGCACAGCAAATGTGGGAGCTGATGCTCAAGTCGCAGGTGTCGGACAAGTAGGAGTAGGTCCATTGAGAGCACAAATAGATGCAGGTGCAGGTGCTAGTGCTGATGGAATGGCAACGGTAAATGCTGGTGCCACAGGAGGTGGTAAAGTTACTAACACCAACGGTCTAACAGCAGCTCAAATCAATGCTGGACTTAATGCAGGAGGAGGAGCAGCGGCAGCAGCTGATGCTGGAGTAAATGCAGGAGTGGAATTATTTGGAATAAGAGCTGATGCTGATATAGATGCTGCAGCCCTAGCAGCGGCTACAGTCGGTGCCGATGTCAATGCTCAGGTCGGTTCACAGGTAATGCATGGTAATGGAGTTTATGGAGTTGGAGCAAATGTTGGAGCAGATGCTAACGCAGACGTAGGAGCTGAAGCCCAAGTATCAGGTACAGGAGAAATTGGAGTAGGTCCTTTGAAAACACAAATTGGGGCAGATGCAAAAGCTCAAGCTGATGCTGCAGCAGCATTACAGGGAGATGCTAATGCACAAGCATTTACGCAAATAGATGAGAATGGTATGTACACTGGCGTTAAAGGAACCGTAGGTGTTGGTGGTGTAGCTGCTGCCGACGCCAAAGCTGGAGTAGGAGCGAGCATTGGAGATGTAAGTGCAACGGTCGGCGCTGCGGTAGCTGCCGATGGCGTAGCTAACGCTAAATATCAAGAACAGATTGGAGCATATGCCAAAAAGACTGAGAATGGTGAAGCAATAGGAGCCGAAATTAAGAAAGGAGCTGATGTTAATGCAGCAGTTGGTGCTAAAGGTGAAGCTGTTGCTGGTTTAGATGTTGCAGGAGCTAAACTTGAAGTTGGAGTAGCGACGGCTGCTGATGTTGCTGCTAGAGGTTCGGCTGCCGCTGGAGCAAATGCGGAAGTATTCCGTGAAGGAGGGGCTGTTGGTGCACGAACTCAAGTAAATGGTGGTGCTGCTACCCAAGGACAAGCTAATGTTGGTGGCACGGTGGGAACTGCTTTCCAATTGGGAGAAAATGGTCCAAAAGTAACCGCAAATGTGGACGCCAATGTTAATGCAGCAGCAGCAGCTGCAGCTAATGCTAAAGCAGGTGCTGGAGTTGCTACGGGAATAGATGAGCACGGTAATGCCTTTGTGGCTGGTGGAGCAAATGTTGGTGGAAATGCTAACGTTGGTGCTGCTGGTGCCGTTGGAGTAGGTGCTGGTGGTAGTACAAAGATTGGTGATACGGAAGTTGGCGGACATGTCGGCGCGAAAGTAGATGCTATGGCGAACGTCGATTTAACAGCCGATGCGAAAGTTTCTACAAAGTTCAGTGTTGGGAAGCATAACGGTAAAATGGGAGTAAATGTCAAATTAGATGTGGATATTGATGTTGATCTACAAGCCGAATTAGACATTGATGCTATTATTGACGCCGATACAGAAATTCAAGCCTTAACGAAAGAATTACAAAGTTTGGCTTCTTTACCCAGTTCTCCCAATGCTCCTCAATGCGCAGTTGGTGGGTGGCTATCGAAATTTCCAAAGAATCCTATCGGTTTCGTCATACATATGATTCCACGTGTTCTTCATGAAATTGTATCATTTATACCAAGAACAATAGGAATTATTGTTAAAGGATTTTTCAGTCTGTTTGGTATCCGAAAAGGAAATCGTGAAAAATATGCGAAAAACATGAAATATTTTTTGAAGAAACGTAAAGGAAATTGGTTAAAACCGAATTTCGGAAAATGGTGGACTCCACGAAATCGTTCTCCCGTTCTTGATAATATTATCAAAGGCTTTGTCTCACATTTAAAGAAAGCTGGGGAAGATATAAAGAAAGCGATTAACGATGTAAAGAATTTTATTTCTCAAGGTGTCAATAAAATCTTAGGTATCAAGAAAGCTCCAACAACGACTCCAAGGCCTGAAATTCCGCAAATTATTATTCCACCGAAAGTTGGGGATAAAGCAACAGTATATCAAGCTACCCAACATGCGAAACAACAACAAAATGTAGTAACTCAACAGCGAAAAGCGACTAGAAATAAAAACCAATTGGCTGCTGCAGTTTATATTCTTATATTTCATTTGATCTTAAATTTCCGTATTAACTTCTGTAGCGATCTAATGTTGTACAAAAGGCTGTTGATCAGAAAGCTGGCTTCTTAAAGAATAAACCTAATAAGGATTATAAACATAAAGCTGTCTGTGATGTGACTCATATGGGTGGTATGCAAGGAACAATGGACGCTGTATACGGTGAAATGCAAGAACGTATGGTTGAGGCTCGATTACGACTTCAAGCTAAAATAGCGGCAAGATTACGTATAGCCATTGGTCTACGATTCCGATTTAGAGGAGAAATAACCATAAACTTGCCTTTCAATATTCAATTACGTTTCGAGTTCGAAGCAAAAATGACTGTTGCTCTTCAAGTAGAACTTGGCTTAGCACTGACTGCCACAATTGACTTATATGCTCGTCGTCCAATGATGGTGAAATATATCAGCAAAAACGAACCAGGTAAATTTATCCTTTATTATTAGGATATATAATTTAAATTGTCAACAGGAATTTGTATAGCTAAAGGAGACCCCCATTACATTTCATTCGATGGTCGAAAGATTAATTTCCAGGGACATTGTAAATACGTTTTAGCGGCCGTGAAAGATTTCCGAGTTTTGCATTTAAACTGATTTAAATTCAATGTAATTATGTTTCATTTTAGCATCCATGCGCATTTGCAGTAGAACAAAAGAATGTTCCAATTATGGGTCAAAATCATAAGAATCAACATACCTCAACTAGATTAATTGATATTAAGTTCAGTAGATATACTATCCGAATATTCGACAACAAAGTATTTGTTAGTTGATTATTTTTTTGAAAGAAATTTCACACCTTTAAAAGATCAACAACTATTATCAAAAACTGCCTGTTCGAGTTCCAATTGAAAATTTAGCTAGTGGTGTAACCATCAATTGGTCTCCAATGCACGGAGTGTATGTTAACCATGAATATTGTGGATGGAATGTACTGTACGATTCATATTTCTTCGTTCGTGTTGTTGTACCACCCATTTTGAAAGGATATATGATGGGAATCTGTGGCAATTATGACGGAAGAATTGAAAATGATTTTGTTGACGCTTATGGAGCTGATACTGGTGTAAATAACAGACACGAATGGATCGGTGCTTACTCTTATGAAGTAGTTGATGATACTCCATTCTTCACGTTTCATTCTTCTCCTTCAACTTCTCATATTCATTTCGCAATTTATTAGATGTCAACGATTAGGTGCTGAATATGAAGTGGCTGTAGAACAACCAAGACCATCGCCACCAACACTGTCCCAAAAAGATAAATTCAGAAATGTGTGTTCATACGTCTTTGGATTTTCGGCATTTGATGAATGTAGAACTGTTAAATTATTCGTCAGAAAATTTAAGATTTTAAAAATGATTTTCTATTTTACCATTCTAGAAAGCTGAGGGTCTCTTCCAAACTAATTTCGGTTTCTGTATGGAAGATATTGGAAGTATCGACTACAAGAATGAAGCCGAACTAACGAACTTCTTGTGTGCTTATGCCACAATCCTTGGTAAGGAATGTCAACTCGCATTGAAGAAACCAATTCACTGGAGAGGAAAAGATAAGAAATTACCTTGCTGTTCATATTCTCCTTTTTCTTCTATCTTCATTCATCTTCCTCATCTTTATAGCCGTCACATGTCCAGCTAATAGTAATTACCAACCTTTTGTACAAGGTTGTCCTAAAACTTGTGCTGATATTCAAGGTAAAGGTTGTACTACACAAGAAGCAGAAATTAGAGAAGATTGTGTATGTAAATCTGGTTATGTGGTATTCGATAACAAATGTGTTCGTTCCTCTTCATGTGGATGTACATTTGCCGATTATGGTTTTGTTCCAGTGGGTGGCAGTGTTCTCAATTACAATTGTACCATTGAGTATAAATGTACAGGAAATAACAAAGCAGACACAATGTCAGGGAAATTATGTCCAGAGAATGCAGTTTGCTCACGAAATGGCAAAGGATACTATAAATGTATTTGTGGAAATGAGTACATTGAACATCAAGGCAAATGCGGTATTATTTTAATTTTACTTCTTAATATATTTTGCCTATTTGTCAGTGAGTCAACCACCTGCACGATGTGATAAATCATGTGCCGATGGATTTGTTTGTCGAGCTCTTAATATTGGCCAATCAGTATTAAAACGTTTGGGTGTTCAGGACATATTTAATAAATTCCAAACTGATACACCTGGAATGTACGACCTATGTGTTCGTTTACACACAGCCAATTATCGTTCGTATTTCAATTAATTTGTAGAAGAATTTAATATAATTATTTAAGCGTTGGAACAAATGTTAACGTTGTATGTGGAGGAATTAACTAATCAAATTGATTGGATTAATCAAGAGAAGGCAATTAAAGGTAAGGGCAGAAATGCATTGATCGCAAATGTGGATGAATGTCGAGATACATTAAGATGTCCCGTTGACTATAGTTGTTTCGGCATCGACATTACAGCAAACGCAGCTATACAAGTTGATGCACGAATGGTGAAAGTGTTCTCTTATACAATCGGTAAAGAGCTTCATGCAGATATTTCTTCAAGAGTACCAATTTGTGTCCATACTTCAATATCATCAGCTGACCGTTTCCATTCTCTAATTTAAACCGATCTCAATAGTCATTTTTTAATATTTTTCAGTCAATTTATCTGAACTATTATTAGGGTTTTGGCGACATTGGTTGCAAATTTATGACTGGAAGAGTTTTATGGTAGAATATGAAAATAAATTTGAAGTTCCTCAAATTGACACTACTGCGATGTGCGCAGAAAAAGATTGTGGAAGTTTATTTTTTGCATTGATAAAAAAAATTTAAATTAATTTCTTTAAAGATAAATTTTGTCGAGTTATCAGTGTAAACGGATTTTTAGCAAACAAGATTGGAACAAATTTCTATGAATTCCTTCTTTATTTCTATCCTCAAATAGAAAATAAACGATTGTTAATTCCATTTTGTGTCGCACAAAGTCATTTGAACGAACGTTATTTAATTACTAACTCTCTTCAATCTAAACTAATGAAATCATTTCATCTTTTTAGCGGCCTATGAAGCATTAGTTTCATTCTGGGAAGAATGGAACTTGTTACATAATTGGCGAACATTTACTGACAGTTTGAATGGGGCGAAGAAACTAGTAACTGAAAATCTAGAAACAGAAATTACTCAGGTTCTGGAAGGAGTATCATGGAATAACAATCCTCAAGTTATCATGGAACCAGAATAAATTGCAGCAAATGAAAAAGCTGTTTAAGCATTGAAAGATAAAATTTTTTTTTGAAATTAAGAGCATTATTTTTCCTTTTTTTTTCTCAAACACAATTTTTAACATTTATCAAAATAAAATTTCAAAAAAAATCATCTTAATTTCCTTCTTCCGATTGATAAAATTATCGTTTCTTGTTTAAAAGATGTACAGAATATGATTCTATATTTAGAATAGAATATCTAAAAAACTAAAATTTTTAACCAAATAATTTTTCTTTTGAATTGTTTTCTCTTCATTTTGAAAATTTATTTGTTTTCAAGTTTATATTGTTCAACTATGGCATTCATGTTGATAACTAAATACAACATAAATTAGTTTATATTTCGAAGATATTCATTTGTTTTTTAAAGAGATATATATAAAGTATATTTTTATTTTTTTCATTTCCCGTAACATCAGTCGAGTGGTAATGAAGTCAATGATTTGAGTACATGATTAGTGCTGTTCACACGAACACGAACAAAAATGGACTGTTCTCGAATATAATTGTGATGTCTGGTTTTTGAAAATCAGTTGGACGAGAACGAAATACATTGTTCTTCTCAATACCGCTCGAACGAATGTTCTCATTTCGT
>JALJEE010001021.1:0-85880 GCA_023231475.1 Seison nebaliae | reverse complement strand
CACCCATTCCGTCTTCACATACACTGTCAGATATTACCGGTTATCTCCAAACATTTCTGTAACCGATCTTAAGAATTTCATCTCAACATACGATTCCACCTCAACTCTACCTATTAACCGCGATTCCCTCAATCAATTACGTCTTTTTATCGATACAGAGGATGATTTTTTTTCTCTTTTTTCATGCTTATCCCCATGGGAATTTTAACCAATTAATAATAAATAAATAATTATATAAAGATTTTATTTGTTCAACAAGAGAGAAATGACAAAAAATGAAGCAATACAAATGTTATTTGGAAAATATTTTCTTTTCGTGTTTAAGTT
The DNA here is from genome assembly GCA_023231475.1 of Seison nebaliae. NCBI lineage: Eukaryota > Metazoa > Rotifera > Pararotatoria > Seisonacea > Seisonidae > Seison > Seison nebaliae. The sequence continues at coordinate 85,553 of JALJEE010001021.1, read as the reverse complement.
TAAATTATTTGTATCAATCATGTTTTTTTTTTGAAATAAGTTAAACACGTGTAGTTGAGTGTAAAAGTAGAATTGAAGAGAAAAATTTCGTAAGAAAAAATGGAGACGAAAGAGAATGAAAATGTTGCACTGAAATTGAATATCCGACAATTTGAATGTCCGATTTGTTTCAATAACATTAGAATGGGTCATGGTTTCAATATGAGTTGCTGCCAAAATTATATTTGCTAGTTAACAAAACATCTTTATTTTTGTTTAATCATTTTATTAGTAGATGCATTCATAATCATATTCGTTTATTAATTAGCGAAGTGGAATTAGTCGAAGACATTTCGTGTCCATTTTGTCCGAAACATTTTAGTTTCCACTCAATCTTCTCAATCTTACGACGTGTTGATCGAGAGAAGTTGTTAGATAAACAATTAGAATATTGGCAAGTCACACATAAAACATTCAATTGCATTAATCCCAATTGCCCAGTTTATGTGGAAGTACCAGAGAAAGTCAAAGAGACAACATTCAAATGTCCCAACTGTGCAATGTATTCATGCATTAGCTGTGGAAAATCGCACGATAATAATACTATGTGCGCCCAACTGACCGATCCGAATTATAAGATATCGACAGAGCATGTCCAATCAGCGATACGTTCAGGAGAGTATATGATATGCGACGGTTGTAATGGACTAGTGACTAAGATAAGTGGATGTCATGTAGTATATTGTCGATGTAAAAACAGATTATGTTGGATTTCAAAGAAATCACGATATGGACCAAACGGTTGCAAATGCAAAACCAAAGAATTAAACTATGCACCATGTCATCCTAATTGTCATGGATGTTGATAATGAAAAATTTTTACTCTTATTTATTTTCTCTATTTTTTTAACATTTTTCTTATTCATAGGAATTCCGTTTCATCGGAAAATAATTTAAGGTAGAACAACTTGAGAGCACTATTTTTGTTTTGAAGTAAATTATCTAGAATTCTAATTATGAAAACGGAATCAATTTCTGTTATGGTTCTACTGATAATCTTTCAATGTCAATTAATTAATTCAAACGTCAATAATGAAAATATTTGGAATTTAAATAAATTTTGTTCTAGTTCCAAAAGATGTTTGCAGAAAACATTGGGAAAAAAGTGATTATCGTTATTTTAATTAAATTTTATTATTTAATGAGAAAATATTTTAACAAAAAAAGATAAGTAAATTCATTTGAACGTCATTTGAAAATTGATACGAAGTCCAAAAATCTGTTTTTCATGGAATAAATGAAGTTAAAACTGAAAAAAGAAAGATGGTAAGTAGACGATCGATATATGAACCGGAATTTTGCTAATAAAGTTGAATCGATTAGAAAGATCGATCATTAATATTCCATTGTTCCATGAACTAATTGTTTTGTTTGAAAGTCTGTTTGTTTTTGTTAGGAAGATTTATAAATAAGATAAATATTTAGAACAAAGAACTACGTTGTTGTTGTTTTGTTCTTGTTGATGACGATGATGACATGAATGATGAAATTGATTGGATTAAATGTAAATAATTTGCGAGAAGGAAAAATTATTCGTTTGAAAATGTTTTGTAAAGGTCGTGGAGTGTTAAAGATATTTAATTGGAACAAATTATGACGACGCATATTAAAATTTATGTTAACTTCAGATAATGTATGAGAAGAAGAACCATATGAGTTCAGTCCCTAATTCAATTCGTCGACGATTTAGTTATCAAAGCCAACAATTGTTGAAATGCCTCATTTTCAGGATGTCGTTGTTGTTGCTGCTGTTGTTGGGGTTGTTGAGGATGATTCCGATGATGTCGATGATTATTGGACTGCTGTTGTTGTTGTTGTTGTTGTTGTTGTTGTTGTTGTTGTTGTTGTTGTTGTTGGCGAAGATAGTTTTGATGTGGAAGCACATTGGTTTGTCGATTGATATTGTTCGTTAAATGATTATTATTGTTATTGTTGTTGATGATGGTCTTATTATTATTAATATTATTATTGTTGTTGTTGATATTATTGTTTTTACTTTCAGCAATCAATTGTCCTAATAAATCGATGATATTCGGTTCGATTTTAGTAGCGGATGTATTACCGAATGATTGAACATTTCGAGAAATATTATTATTATTCATATTATTCATATTATTATTATTATTATTATTATTATTATTATTACTTATAATATTATTATTCATATTATTATTATTATTTGTAATAATATTATTATGATTATTATTATTTGTAATATTATTGTTATTCGTATTATTATTGCTTATATTATTCTTAGGAACATGAACATTTTGAGTGATATTATTAGAAATACGACGTGGTGGTATCATATCTTGGAAGATCATTTTAACATCACTTGCTACTTTTTGAGTGGGAATGTTCGATTGTAATTCAGTTTGATTGAGTCGATTTCTCTCCTCGACAATTCGTCGTTCTTCTTGTGGACGTGTTTGTTGTTCTTTCATGAACAATTTTTGTGCCCTCAATCGATTCTCTTCTTCTTTCAAACGTTCATCTTTCAAATTACTTTCAATATTCTGAGTAGTCAACATTTGCTTTTGGAGATTGGTGACTGAATCTTGTAACAATTTGATTTTCTTGTGATGTCCCATTTTGATGATCTTTCTTTGTGTTGTTCTCACACATTTCTCACATAACATCGCCGGTTCTATGAGTTCAGGTGACAATGCAGGTAATTTCTTCTTATTCCTCAATCGATTATGTAAATGAATATGGACAACATTCGAATTGTCCAATGTTCTCCAATAGGTCGATATGTCAGAATTACAATTCTCACAACAAAATGGTATGGGATATTTTCTGGTTGGAATGAAATCTTTTTTCTCTTCTTCCATTTCATCCATCTCCTCCTGACTCCCATCACCATCACCCTCATTCAATTCCACTTTTTCATTCTTTATCTTCAATCCATCAAATTGAGGATCATTACCATTTTCCACATTACCTTCTTCCATTTTAATGGTAGTGGAATGAATTGAAACATTCTCTTTGTTATTTGTTTCACTTTTAATCTTTGACTTTTCCACATCCAAATCAATTTGACGTTTCTTATTCTCCTTCTCTTGTTTCTTCTTATTCGTCTTATCATGATTAGATTTTAATTCGTTCACAGCAACTTCCAATCCAAGTAAATCCATATAATGATTGTAATTGATTTGAGGAACGAATTGGACTAAATGTGAATTAGGAATTGGTAAAGTGAACGACATAACTTTCGAATCATATTCCTTCGTCATCTTCGAAAAGATCGATCGATTTTTATGTAAACTATCATCGATTCTTTGAAGATTCGTTCTAAATCGTTTATCATCAAACACTTCCACTTTCTTATCGAAACTCTTAAAATTATTCATCATATTATTATTGTTGTTGTTATTATTCGTTATTAATGAATTGACGGTGGTGGAAATTTGATTACGATTATTTCCGAGAAAATTTGTTGATTTATTTTTATTATTATTATTCATCGTATTATTATTGTTAATGTTGTTTGGTATAGTGATTGATGAAGGAATTGTATTTCCACCAGGAACCATTATACCATTGGAAATCATATGATCTTGGAGAACTCTAAACTGATTCTCAGGTGAGAGAAGTTGAGGTGTTGACGTTGGAATTTGAGCTTTCGGATTCTTCGGTTGTACAGGCAAATCATTCGTCAATAATAATGGATTATTCTTCCCACTATTAATAGCTGTCGATGTGGTTGATAAATTATTTTTAAGAAAATTCTGATTTTGCATTGAATTCTCTATTTGCTTCGCCTGATGATGACGTTGTGGGAAATTAGTTGATTTGGCATTAGATCTTCCTCCCATTTGATTCTTATTATTCTTTCCATGTTGTAAAATGTTTACATTAGACTGTTGTTGTTGTTGATGGTGTTGTGATTGCTGTTGCGGCTGCTGTTGTTGTTGTTGTTGTTGTTGTTGTTGTTGATGATGATTATGATGATGACGATGATCAGTTGTTAATGATTTATCTTTATTAATTAATTGATCATTAAATTGTTGAGACTGATGATGATGATGATGATGATGATGATGTTGATGATTATTATGATGATGATTATTATGATGATGATGTTGTTGTTGTTGTTGTTGCTGCTGCTGAGAAGAAGACAATGATTGTTGCTGCTGTTGTTGTTGTTTGAGACGATGTTGTCCAACTTCAAAATTGGCAGCAAGTCGTTGCGCTAAATGATGCTGATTTTGCATATTATGAAGCTGTTGACGTTTAATACTCTGTTTCTGCAATTGGTAAAGGGAATAAAGAATAAAAAAATTTGTTTCTTCACATTTCTGATCATTCAACTTTCGTTCGTGTTCAACTTTCAATTTGTCACTCATTGCTCTCAATTCTTTCAATCTCTCATTATTCATTTGTATGGAATTTTCATCATCCTCTTCCATCAGACCATCATCCTCTGCACAATCAATGTCATCTTGACGCATTCCAATCCAATCATCCGTCAAAAAATTCCTTTTCTCTTTCTCATTCTTCCCATTCGTTTCCTCATCATCCGATTCATGACAATCATACTGATGGTTAGGAGGAGAATGGTTATTAAGAATCGGAGATGAGGAATTCGGAGAAGAAACAACCACATCAATCTTTATTCGTTTCTCATCATTATTCTTATTATTCATTTTATTTCCATCCAATCCATCCAATTCATTCAAATCATTCAATCGTCGTTTTCTCTTCATTCTACCAATAGCGTCATCGTCAGACATGTCAACAATTCTTTCGTCATTCTCCTTACAAATCTTCATATCATAATCATCAATAACCATCTCTGTTTTTCTTTCCTTTTTTTTCTTACACTCTCTCTTTGCTTTCTATCTCTCTCTCTCTCTCTCTCTCTCTCACACTCCCACTCTCTTGCGTTCTTCACTAGAAATCCGTTGTCAAAAAGTTGAGCGGGTGTCGATGAACAATTATAGGTATTCACCGATGAGACGTCTCTTCACACGAAACAAATATAAAATAGACACTGCTCAATTAAATTGGATATTGTATTGCACAAAAAAGAAAGGAAGAAAAAATACAGAAGATCTGATCAGAAAAATAAAAGGAATTGAATTAATTACAAAAAAAAAAAATTTTTCTTCATCATTAGTTGTAACAGCAGTAACAGGAGAAGCAGCAGCAATAAAAAATTGTTAGTAAATCGTTCATCCGTCAAATAAATTTTGTCGATATCCAACAACAACAATAATAATAACAACAACAACAACAACAACAACAATTACCACAGTATTGTGACGGTAAGTAAAATGATGATGATGAAGGTGGAGGTTAGGAGGAGGTTAGGAGGAGGATAAGATAAAGAATAATGGGATCAGTTGAAGAAGAAAATGAAAGAGAAGATCCGTGACAATAGGAAACGAATAATGAGAGAGAATTCTGGAGAATTAAACGGAATTGAATGATATCGAGAATTATTTTAATCATATCGTGTCTTCCCTTCATTCCATTAAATTCTATTTTCGTTTTTTCCTTCACTCACTTCATATTCCACCATAACTAATTTTCAGCGACAACATTATTCGGACATCGACACACGACCCCGATACAAAAGGAGAAATAGCATATAGAAGAGATAGTGAAACGATCGTTTCGGAAGAGGGATATGTAATAGTTAAACAGGAAGGGCGAACCGATGCAATAAATCCCCACTGACAGAGTATAGGTGGTAGAGAGATATACTTGAACATATGTGTACTCTTATTACTTCTTCTATTGAATGATGTTCGTATGGAGGATACAACTTGCTAAATTAATATTTGTCCTATTATTTTTCTTGTTGTTCCCCCTAACCAACTAGTACTACCATTACTACTACTACTACTACTACTACTGTTCCCCCCGCCAAAATCTATATATATATAAATATATACGCACAAAGGGACATCCATATATATACATACTCGCACGAGAACATATGGACACACTACATAATTTTACTTAAAATTCAATTCGATTCAACTCAATTTCTTCACAGTCGATCATTATACAGTAACACCAATCTCTCTATTATTTGTTGCATACAACAATTAAATTATTGCATATCTTCTGTCTCTATCATTTTCATCCCTCACCACCACCACCCTCAAATTGGAAGTATTGGGCCAGGTCTCTTTTTCGGATAGCGAGATTAAATCATAAACTGAATCCAAATCAATTTTGAGCAGATCTCAATTATCTCCCTCGTCCTCATCCAAATAACGACAATAATCGAATGTTATCGATAACTGGAGAGTTAATTTCGTTTCCCTATCTTTATTGTATACCTCAAGAATTTCTGTTTTGTCTTCTTTCGACTAATCGATGAATATTCTGATGAGATAATTCACTTTTTTCCATTCCATTCATCAACAAACAGTCAAATATCGAATATGTGCATATGAGAGATTGAGAGCTGGGATGAGAATATGTCTCTACTTTCCTTATCCAATAAATTCTCTCATTTAACAAAAGGAGATTGTATTAATGTTTATCCTCAAAAACCATGTGCACAACATCAAATGAGGAGAGATCCAAGAAATATCATCATCCTTCTTCAGTCTCTTCTCATCTATAGTTTATATGATCGATCGATTAAACTTTGAATGATGAAAAAAAAATGACGAGTTTATAAATCGTCGATGACGAACATGATTGAGTGAAGATAAGTTTATTTGTCGATTTTCAATATTCGAATGATATAGATGGCAGTAATAATGACAGATAAGCGTTCGCGGGAAAGAAATATGTGAAAATGGAATAAAAATTTAATTAAATTTCTATATTTATTGATTCACTAAGTGGAAAGAAGGAATGATTCCTAAAAGAAGTCAGACAAGACAAGTAAACCAAAATATATACATAAAATAAGAGATTTATATGTAATATTCATGCTCACTTAAACCGACACATTTCTCTACATATTCTACATATGCACGTCAAAAATGAACGAAGTTCAAATATTTAAATCAACTTCATAAACAACAATAACAACATCAACAACATTAACAACAATAACAGTAGCGAGAGCAATAAATAGTGACATTTCATAATAGCTAATTTATAATAGAGAAACTTTTTGAAAACTATTACCGTTTTCTTTACCAGTTTTCTTGAGTACATGATCGTGTTTGTGTATTTAGTATGAAAATCACAAACTTTCCTTCAAAATTCTCAGATACAGTTGCTAAAGCCTTTGAAAGATTCGTCGTTCCTAAACTCTTATCTTTCACACATCCGACACACTTACTTGTAAACGTCCCATCAATTCGAGACTCTCAACAATTCCTTCTCTCAATTCTCCCAAACGTTTAATAATCCCACATTGGATTTATCATACTCGATTATCCTTGCCTGTCATTCATTCAGTTCCATTCTAATTATCTTCATCATCAAAAAATTATAAAATGAAGAATAAATACATTAGTAACTACTAGCAAATTTCGTGGAATAAAAGAATCATTGAAATTGAGTAACGATAATAGGTAAACGATAGAGGAGATTGAACACAAGATAGAAATCGATGATGCAATGGGAAAAGCGAATTGAAAAATTAAATTTGAAAAATTTCGTGATTTGCAACTAATGAAATGTGAATGGAATGCAACTGAAATGTCTCAATTTTTTGATTTTTCTTCTTTATAATAATAATTGTAATAACACTAAAAAAACAACAACAGACAGGAGTAATATTATCGAAATCAAAAACAACAACCACGACATTTTATTACGTAATTCTTTTTTGAGAAATGGAGCGAAGGGATGGAGAACGGGGATAGATGAAAGAAGGAAAAGGAGAACAATATCTAAAATGAGAAATATTTTGTAGATTCATTCTCTCCCTCATTTCTACCATCATTCCCTCTATTATTATTATTATTCTACTAATTATTATTATTATTATTATTATTATTATTATTATTATTATCATTATTTATTCTTCTTTTATACTTATGAGTTAAAATTTGTACAATGTACAAATCCTACAGAACTACATCAACTAATTGAAACGACAACAATTAGAGTTCGATGCCGATCTCATCAGACTAGAGAAGAAGAAAAAGAGAAGGATTGCTCCATTAATCATATAAAAAACAAAATTCGAATTGAAAAAAGAAAAATATAAAAAATTCTTTAAAAAAATTTATGGTCACATTACGTCTTCGACTTCTCCTAATCAATAAATCCGTTCTCGATAAATAAAAAATTATCCTTAAAATATTCCAGCTAAAACGCCTTCTCCTTCACTTTCTATTTCTCCATCACACCACTCAACCTTTCCATCGTTTCACGAAAGAAATTCATAAATAAATATCACTCTGTTGATCTCTTGTCGGCGCTTTGAAAGGAGGAAGAATTTGATTCTTTCTTTCTCATCAAAAACAACAACAGTCATGAAATGTCGTAAAATATCTATAAGAAAAAGACCTGATTTCAAACGTCACTTAATTCATCCCATAACACTCTCTATCACACTATTTTCTCTTTTTTCTCTCTCTATTTCTCTCTCTCTCTCTCTCTCATCATTCACATCACGACAATCATCAAACTTCCATTTTCCCTGATGATCATGATGATAATGATGATGATGATATTTTCAGAATTGGCATAAATTCCATTAATTTTTATATCTCTCCTATTTCGTCTTAAGAACGATTAACATTAAAAATGACGATGGAAGATAAGTCCAATGTTCGGATGTGACAAATAAAAGAAGAATCGATTGAGAATTATTAATAGAAAAGAATTAGATGGCAATCCTTCACCATTAAAGAAAAAGTGCATTGGGAGAGAAAAGCATCAATTGAGATTCTTGAAGATTCTACATTCGACAGAATCTTGACTTGAGATTCGATAGAATTGTGAAAGATATACTTTCCAATAAAATTGTTGAAGATACATGAAAAGTCTGGAGGATTGAGAAGAGGATTGAGAGGAGAGGAAAAGTAATGAAATACTTTTTTTTTCTTTTGTGAAGTAATAGTTTCATGTCAAAATTTTAGACGAAGTCAAATTGAAGGTAGAAATTGATGAAATGAAAAAATGCGCTCAAATTTACGCTTAATTAAAACGTTTAAAAAAACGGAGAGGAAACGGTTGAGAAATGGTTGAATGAGAGAAAGGATTGTGTTCCATTGAAATTTTTGTGTCACATCGAATGACATCATCAGGTACGGATGTTGAACAAGAGTGAATGGATAAAAGAGAACATGAGAATAATTATTAAAATAAATCAGATTGTATTCACTTTGAATCAATCTTCCACAAATCGAGACATGCAGAAACATGTATTCCTCTTCTTGTTGTTCGTCTTCTGATCGACTAAAACTTTATCCCTTCTATTTTCTTTAACAACTCCATATCTATATATTATTATTTATATGAGTCATATACACACGGATATATGGATACACATACGCTCATAGATAAAAGAAGAACACTAACAACAACAACATCAAGAACAACAATGGCAACAACAGTATATGATGTCTTTGTGTATAACGGAATGGAGAAGGATAAAGAGAAGAATGGAAGAGACTTAAATACACATCATCAATTATCTTTCAAAAGGATTCGCCAAATTTACTAAATTAAAATTTTTTCTTTTTTCGTTCTGATAATTCGCGTTAAAACTTTCTTGCTCAAAATTGATTGTCGCTTCTCATATTATCGATAAATGACATCACCTCAAATTCATCCAGTCATTTAAGAGAGAATATAAATTGGTTAGTAGAGGAATCCAATTGAGGAATTTATAGAAAAAAAAAATGAAAAACTTTTAAAATGTTCTCCCTTCAGATCTCCTACGGGTGGGATGTAAAAAATGAAACTGATTTTGGGTAAACAATGAAAGTAAAGAGAATTATTTTATTATCAATTCACATCCGTCCCCAACTAGCGAACTGTAATACTACGACGATTGCCGAGAAAAGTAATGATGAAAATTCAAAAAAATTTTCCTTATCAATTTCAACAGTAAATAGAATAATTCGAACATCATAATTATGTAATTTCGATCTGTATTTATAAATCTCATCCTCTCTCTTCCCTCACAAGCACATACACAGACATTTATACAGTCGAACGTATATTTATTGCACAATCAGACACATTGAACTCACTAACGGTCTCATAATTTACAGATATTCATCAATTGATGCAAGAAAAGTGAAAGAAAAGAAAGATCTGCATAGATTCACTTCGACGAGGATAAATGAAATAATAAATTATCATTAATTAATATAGATAGTTTCAAATAATTATGATGATCTGACATCCTATACCGCCGTTTGTTATGGCGATTTCTCAAGGTTGAATAGAGGAGGAATTATAAATAAAAAACTAAACATTTCGATTAACTGAATTATTTTACTAATACTACCAACAACAACACCAATAAAAATGAATTAATTTAATAGTTGAAGAAAATTAAAAAAAAAAAGAGTAGAAACTTCTTCAAAACAAACAATAACACGACTTCAAATTCATCATCAGACATAATCATTGTCAACATAATAATAAACGTATATATTATTGAGAACTTTTTTTTTTCGTAATAAATCGATATCTTTCTTAATGTTCAAAAAAAAAACTTGATAAATTAAAAAAAAAGGAAAAAGGTATTATTGTTGTTAAACGTGAAAGTTTAGTGATGATACATCGCATCATATGTATCGTACAGTGTACCTGACGTCAAATTGAAAAGTTTCAACAATGAAACATTCCGAAAATTATTATTCCATTAAAGTACATTAAAGTAAATGAAATTATTTGTGTTTTTGCTTCTTTCCTCCATCGACCACGATCAGTGTAAGAGAGAAATTCTTTTTCAGAAATACGAATTCTCCTTCTCAAAATTTAATTCACCAGAAGAAAAAAAAGAAAGAAAATTTGAAAAAAAGGGGTAAGAAATAGGTAGCTGGTAGAAGCGTTATTGAGGTGAATCGGAAGAGATATTTGAGTTTAATGAGAAAGTGAAGAGCAATAAGAAGAAGATGCTCGTCAATGATCAGTAAGAACGTTGGAGGATAACAAGCGAAAAAGAAATGAGAAGGAAAGGAAAAAAAAATAAATTTGATTGTAAAATGATTTAAATATCGAGAGAATTGAAGACATCACCTCTGACATAGAAAGAGGGTGAAGTGAAAAGAGAAAAAAAAGAAATAGGTAAAAATTATATTTATTGGAATGCTCTCCAGTTATTCGTGGAAGAAGAAAAATCGAAGAATGAAAAGAAATATAAAATGATACAAAAGTAAAATGGAAAAAAGTAGAAATAAGAAGTAATGCGAAATCGGTAAAGAGAAAATGTAATGATGACGACAACAAACGAATTACATGTAAAGCGCGATAGATACGATAGAACCTGATAGAACCTTTCACTTTTAGCTCAATCGATTTCCTTATCTTAATTCGATAAAAACGAATCTGTCCCCTTTCCACTATTACTTCATGTTCGTCATTTGTGTCATTTGCATATTGTGAACTGTGAATGTTCATAACATTCACTTCGAGAAAGAAGACAACTTGCCTAATCTTCATTGAGATGTCATTTGTTTTGGAGTGTCGTTGTCCAAGAGTTATTGCTTCTAAATGCCTTCGATTCATCCATGGTATTCTTCCATGTGACAACACTTCTCTATTTGGAGACCTGGTCCTCCTTCTCGTATGAGAGTCTCATAATGAGAATTGGTCTCAGAGACATCTCCAACCAATTACCATAAAAGTAGAATCGAAGAAATGAAAGAGAAAATGTTGAATTAAATTCATCGAATGATGTCATCACTACCATCACCATCACCGCCACCATCATCATGATAAAGATTAGTTTAACGAAATGAAACAAATTTTTATAAATTTCATCTCATAAAGACAATGAGAGAGATATGTTGATGAGTGGAATCTAGATAATTCTCTCTGAATTAATTAATCAGCCGAATGAGCGGGGAATGAGAGGAAGGAAGAAGAAGAAACTAACTGATCGTGAAACAGTTAGGAAATGAATAAATAAATGAATATTGTTGTTGATGAAAATTTATTATGAATATTAGTGTTTTGTTGTTGATTACGATGATGATAAAAGAGAAAGACTGTAAAGCATATCATCAATTCATACTAAAGATGATCGAAGAACGTGCTATAGTCTCTGTTCATCATGCTCTCTGTGTTCTTATCGACTTCATCCAACACAACACTTATATCGACTTTTAACTCTTTCTTATAATTTTATTTATTTTTTTCTAAAATTATAAATTATCATCCTTATCATCATGACGATGATGATTATAATGATGGTTATTTTCCAATTTTCATTTTTTTATTAGAGTAACTATTTTCGTTCTCTCTGTCGTTCGCTCATTTTACATCCACAAAAGCTAAAGCAAACAACCATTTCTCATTATTTCCTTTCCATCATCACTGATTCTACAACAATTATTATGATCATCTGACGTCTCATTTGAAAGTTTTATGGAAGAAATTTGTCCTTAATCTTAGCGGGAATGCTAATCAGTTGTGGATTGAAAGATACCAAAGAAGATATTTTACTTGTCGCTTCTTCACAAATTTTTGAAAATTTAAAAAAAAATGAAACGATTGAGAGATAATCGTGAGATCAATGAGTTCATTTAAAAGACGAAAAGAACCGAAAGAAATGATGAATTGGATAAGTAGGAATGATATGAAATGGTTCGAGTTCGAACATGAAAATTTTCTCTCATGAATCTCTCAAATAAACAATTCTTTAATAGAAATGGAAATTTCATGCTTCTTCCCCCTCAACTTCTCCAACTATCTGTTATTATATCATCATTATGATCATCATCGTTATCATTATTCTTCTCTTTACTACTCCAGTATCTTTCGATTATTCATCCACTTTCTCTTATTACCTCTCTCCACAATTATATTCAATTAATTCTCTTTTTTATTTCATTCGAGTCAATGAAACAAAAAACAACATGCGATGTCGATTTTTGATTCATCCAATATCCATTTCTTTCAATCTATTGATCTTCTCAAGTCATTGTGGTTTATTTGACTACAATTCTTCTACTATATTATATCAACGAACGAAAAGAACATTGAAATCATTTCTGATATTCATTTGTGCGAAATGGAACGATGTTAACCTTCATCAGTTTAATAAATCGGAAAATCATTGATCTTATTTTATCGATGGATTCATCGTCTTAACTCTAAAGGCGACCGATCAGTTATCGAAACGATCATATCAGAATTTTCACTTTTTCTTCCATTTCAATTTAGTTAAGTTAAACCAATATTTCATTCCCATCGATTGTTTTTCCTATTGGTTCCCATAAGACTCATTGGCAGATCAGTCATTTCAAATTACCACTCTTTTCCACCATGATGAAAATTGAATCTCTGTCCATTATCAAAAACGGATGTTTTCCCATCACTCCTGTTGCGGTTCAAGAAAATAAAATTATTCCATTGATTTAGCAGAAGGTGATGGTTTGTGATTTCCTAATTTAATAGTCCACTTGATAATCAATTCAAATTCAAAATAATTTAAGATATACTATACCTTTAACTTATTAATAATTATTGGAATTTATTCGGATGATTTCTCCATGAGCGGGTCAAAAGGTAACAAGTGATAAATTTGAAATTTTTCCTTATTTCTTTACAGTTCTTGTTCAACATGCAACATCTGAGAAATGAGATTCTAAATCCCAATCAGTCATATGTTAATCATTGAATGCAAATCTAGTCTGAATTTCTTCAAAGTGCTAACGAGTTTTACTTCCTTTTCGGGTTTCAATTGTCACCTGAACATCTCTTACTGTCATTTATCTCTAAACATTACCAATATATCTTTCATAATAATTCACTCTTTTTACTGTGATCTATTTCGCGATTATTTAACTCTTCTGGATACTTCTCTTTAATTTGCACAAGTGTTATCGAAATTTTCGTCAATTATATTTATTATTTTTCCTCCATCTATAACGTGATGCAACGAAGTGTTTTCATTATTATTGCACTTCTAGAATCTCGTAAAATTTTTGAAAGAATGGTTAGAAAATGTGTTAGAGATCATTTGAAATAAATATCTATCCAAAATGTTTTTGTTCCAATTCCACGACTTATCTTATTTTTCTTGAATATTTCGCTGCAGTTCATATTTATACAGATCTTCTATCAGACAATTCGACCGTTTCTAACAAATACATTTTCATAACACGTTTACTAAACTATATGCAATTATAATTCAATAAAAACATACAATACAAATACATATGAAAAAAGTATACAAGTCATACTTCAAGATCTGTCACCGTTGATTGTTTCTAGTTTGCTGAATTTCATCATTTTCACTTTCTTATAATGTTTGTTTCCTTCTATTCTTTATTGTTCAAAATCATTCTTATTCCGAATTAACCGAATCTGGATGACAAGTTATTGAATTTTTACACAAAAATCTCAATTTAGTCCGTTTGAAATTTGTCGATAATTTTAATTCAACTCACTTTCGAACGACGTTTCACCTCTATATATTGATTTTTCTATTGTTAATCGCCATCCGACGTATTTAATGCAAGGGATCGTCATTTATGTTATTCTTTTTTTCGACACTTTTAAAGCCTTTCGATTCTCTCAACGTTTTCGATGATTTAAAATTACTGGACAATCTATCTTGTAATTCGGTTGATTGTATTGTTCACAGCAACAACCGCAATGCCTTCTTCAATTAATTTTGAAATGGCGTCCACTGAAGAAAAGTTAAATGCAGAAGAAATGTGATCCTGGCATGATTTTCTCGAGTTCTGACATGATTAGTTCTCTGCAATTCGTAATAAATTCTATCGAACTTTTTGATATACTTCTTCGTGATTTGAGACATTTAATGTTTTCATGAGCTCCTAACAGCATCTCTGCCAATTGATCAAGAATCTGTCGCACAGTTGAAATCGGTAAGAGAACACAATTTTTTTGACTTTTCCAAATTCATCCGATTGGGAATTTTACTCGGAATTTTGATAATGAACAACAGTAATATGAGGAAGATTTTTGGAGAAATCGTTAGTTCAGTTCGTATATCATTAGGGTCTTTGTATGGCTTACAACAGTTTGTTAATATCATTTTCGAAACAATTACCTGTGAAATTGATGAATAAGTGAAGTAGTATATTGCTTTCCTTCAATTCACATATTAGATAATGAATAATATTTATGAAAATCTATATCATTATTATAAGATAAATTAAACATTATTTGAAAGTTAAAGCAACATTTGATAATGTTGCTTCGTTGGATCCTTTCTATTTTGATCATTTCGCATAACGTCATTTAGAGCAAAATGGAAATTCAGATCAAAACGAGAAAACAAAAATTTAAAGTTTAAAGTTTAATTATCTTTTTTTGCTGGTTATTACAAGTAGCGAATCTTTATAAATCAATTTCACTACGTAACTGAAAGACTCTAATTTTTTATAATAAATCTTGCTACTTGTTTCTTGCTAAAAAAAAAAGATATACTAATTTTAATCAATTCAATTTAATATCTATAATTCAATATTTCTGACCGTTGTTAATCATTTTGGGAATTCTTAGTCTGAACATTAGTCGAAAAAATTGAAAAACAGTTGACGGAATAAAATTTTGGAAAACAATTTACCATTAAAATTGTTCATTAAATTTTGGCTTTAAATTTTTTTTTACAACTACTGAAACAAACGGAAATATTCAAGTTATTATTCTACTGTACCAAATTTTTAGACGTAACGTTACTGGTATGTAAAAAATGTATAGAAACATGTGCGTTGATCGTAACGTTGATTAAATGTTACTACAACCGGAATATCAACTCTACACATAAACGTATATTCAACATTTATTCATATTATTTTTCCGCGGTTGATAAATTGTTACAGGAAAAGAGAATCATTTTTTAATTTACAATGTTTGTTAGAAACCAAATCTCTATATATATTTTTATATTATTAAACAGATATAAATATAGATAGAGTTGATTTAATTGATAATAATAAATTGATATTTGTTGATTTTTAGTTACTTTCACGTTTATTTCTTATTAATATCAACTTTCCATGCAAACTAACTTTCAACCTCAAACGATCGTTACATGTTTTCAAATTTTGTGGAATTTGAGCACTTTATTTTTCTTCCCATTTTCGAAAAATTTCAACGAATTCAAAAGGTCGACACCGTCGACAGTTTCTACTTTAATAGGAGGAGGTAAAAAATTCATGATACACTGATAGCAATAAAATAGGTACTTAATGTTAATCATGGACACATATTTATAGAAAATTTACTAACAAGGGAATGAGACTTCGAAAAAGAAAAATTCCGAAAAAGGTGAACAG
This sequence comes from Seison nebaliae, assembly GCA_023231475.1. Classification (NCBI taxonomy): domain Eukaryota; kingdom Metazoa; phylum Rotifera; class Pararotatoria; order Seisonacea; family Seisonidae; genus Seison; species Seison nebaliae. Next base: position 69,150 of record JALJEE010001021.1, on the reverse strand, counting down.
TCGAGTGAATTCCACTCCGATATTTGAGCAAATACAGCCCCGAAACTGAAAAACAGGGTGAAATATACATATACTCCTCCATAAGGTGAATACCGTTCCGGGATTCAGTAACAAATACTTACATAATAAAACATAAGTTATATTTTTCTTCAAAACAAATTATAGTACGATTATATGTTCCATATACATTATAGAATTACATTTTTGCGGTAATTGTTCGTTTTAGGGAATTTCTTCAGAACTTCATTGTAATTCTTTTGTGAAGGTTTCTTGTAAAATTCCTACGATTTCTTTGTAAACATTTATTATAGAAATAAATTTTCACTTTATGCACATGTGCATTCTGATTAATGTGGGAGCATCAGATATAATTACATTAAGAAATGGCAACTCACGTTTATTTTAATTCTCAACATCAACTTTGTTCAAGCATGCATAACGTTTGATGAAAATCTATCATTAAAATGAAACTTAATTTTTTTTATAATTTTCCTACATCTTTTCCCTTTTTTGATATGTTGAAGATATCGTTGGATTTCCATACGAGATTAATTGTTTAGTGGCATGAAACTCCGTTGGATAAATTCATTTATTTCACTAAATCGATTATTCATTCACAAATTAACCAATTGGGACTTTTCATAAGTCATCTAATTCCTTCTTGTGCTTTTCTTCAACTAATTTTTTGAACTCTGAAATTATGTCTGAAGTTTATATTTATTTATGTTAGTGACTAATATATTTCTTTCGTAAATTTTCCATATCTTCCGTCAATAAAATGGCATAATTTTTAAGTATCTCATATTATTCCAAGTTCTCCAACTTGAAAACGAAGTTTTGGAGCAAATAGGAAATTAGAGTTAGTTGCAGCAATGTTCTTGGAGATTTATGATGAATTTTTCTATCGCAATAAATATCATGTAACACCTTCCGAATATGTTGGAGTATAATGTTTAATATAAAGAAAAAAAGATTGTGTTGATTAATAATATTATGCAATTCCGTTAAATGATATATGTTCTCCACTTAACAGTCGTTTAGGCATTAACGGGAAAAACTCATAAATAGGATTGGAATAATATTAATGGAAATTTGACTAGGAACGGAATAATTTTTCAAAAGAAAACAGACATTTAACAATTTATCGTGTAACAGATTTATAACAATATCAGATTCTACTGAATATTTTAATTAAGATTTTCCAATTCTCTATTGGGAGAATTTTAAAAGAATTTTTTTTATCGTCCACCATCCGTTAAATTGATCTGCATCTCAATATCCCAATCAAATCTAGAAATAAATTAGATTAATTTATTAATTCAATTATAATTTCGTTTATAATAATTTCATTAATTCCTCCAATGAGTATTTCTTTTATAATAATTTATATTAGAAGAGAAAATCTTATTTCCGTCTATATCAAATTGCCAATGAAGATTTTATTAATCAATCAAAATTTTTAATCTTTTTCTCCAACAAAAAAGGAATGAAATCATAACAAAATAAATAAGTTTGACAGTTTATTCGTTGAACTTCCTTCACAAATTTTCCTTTTCACTTCTTCCTTTTATGAGCAATCTCTGTATATGATGAATAATCTGTAATCATCATAAAATTTAGAGAATTTCTAAAATTTTAAAAGAAAATTAGAAAATAATTTAGGAGAAAAACTTCCATACTTATCCCAATCGACAAATATGTCAGTGAGGAGAACGATAATCGCAACTTCAATTGTGTCTCCAATTAGCGGAATTTTATGCACTAACCAACGTAATTCTCTTAAGAGATTAGAGAAATAAAATAAAATTATTAATGATATAATATAGAGAAATAATAGTGATATATTGATGTTGAGGAATCCGGGATAGTTGTTCTCCTTGACACTTTTCTCTCCTTATCACTATCTTTTACTTTTTCTCTTTTTACTCAAATTTCGGTTGATTCCTCATCTTTTACTTATATTTACACATCTTCTTTCTCAAATTCATCTATTTTCTGAAATTATTATCTTTCTTAAAATTTCGTTTCAAAAATTTTGTTTCAAAATAAACTTTTCCTCCCATAATTGTATGTGGGGGTGAAATGTCCATTGAGAAATATATATAAAACTGAACGATATGAAGTGTCCATTAAAGGAGATGAAGTGCCCAAAAAGTAGAAGCGGAAAATCCATTTCTAAGAGTTTTAGAAACGAGGAAAATGTCGAGAAAAGTTAGTGACCTTATACCGTTGTTGAGCCTATGCAAAATTTATTACACTTCCCTTATTCTTTCCTATATCAATATTTGTTTTCTAATTGTTCTTCTTCCACTTACCTAATACCCAATACACTCGCAGTATATTCGTTGAAGATGATATAGAAGAAGAAAATTTAATTATTCATTCCAAATCTAGACCTAAATGAATAAATTTTATAAAGCCCATAAATTTTTAACCTATAATCCGGTAAATAAACGATGATAAACTCCAAGATTTGTAAATACATCATCCATTTTTTGGGAGAGAACTTCGTTTGAAAAATTTATGTTGTTAATCTGTCTGAAATGATGTTTCATTTTTTGCTATTTTAACGCAATATTAGAGTTAGTGGTGTTGATATAAGAAGAATGTTGAATCAGCAATTTATTTCATTAGATTCCATAACTTCCGTATAATTCTCTTAATCATAAAATTTTTCCATATTTTTTCTCGTTCAATCGTTTCGTTTAATACAAAAGAATTTGTGGAAAAGTTTTAGGGGGAGAAGGAAATTCTGGATAGAAAATTAGAAAGAATGCTAATAGAGAGAACGATTAATCTGCTAATTAATAATCACAACAATTATTGATTGGCATTGCGACTGTCAAATTTATGTTTGAAAAAATTTATAATATTTAATTTTGTGAGGGTGAAGAAATTGCAAGAAAAAATTCTTGGGAAGAATTCCAATGAATTTATCTATCGTTTCTTTGTGTTTGGGAGGAGGACGATGATATTTTTTGAATAATTACTATCTCTTATTATTGCTTTTCGATCGTGGGAAAGTTTTATTGGTTTTTTTATTTTACTCAAATTTCAAACATGTTTCCGATTTCGTGCAGACATCTTCATACGAGTTAAACTAATAATTTATTAATTGATTCTACCTTAGTGATTTCTAATGAACAAGTTCTTTCATAAGTTATTTTCGTATAATGAAATTTGGGTGAGGTAAACTGAAAGAAATTTAAGTACCTATGAACGAATAGAAGGAATACTAATTTTCTGATTCTTTACATATAGACGACTCCTTGAAATCAGGTCTTCTTATTTATTCCATTGATATGATGAAGGATAATTTAATTATTTTTGTGGCGGTTCTAAAAGTCTTGAAATACTTATTCAAATGCATACTTAGAATTAGAAGCATAATTGGAAGTAATTAAAGGAGTGGAACGATAAGACATCGGAACATTATCATTTGAGCTCAAAGAAAAAGTAAACAAATCATTTTGTTCATGATGCTCAAGAATTGGATTGTTAGTTTACCGATAATTTGTATGAAGGAAGAAGAGATACATATTCCACAAATTACATTAGTGTTCGTTTTTGGATAAGTTATGTATAAGATAAACAATTTGCATGAATTGATCGGTTGTGAATGGGAGGTGTCTGAGAAGAAGCGAAATAATTCGGATCAGACTTTTTGAGAACATATCATTTGCTTGTCGAATTTATGAAGTTAATTGATATCCAATTAAGAAAGATTACGTAAGAATATGATCACGACTTTCGAGCAGTTGAGCATTTGAGTCAGTTAATTTTTCGTAGGAAGTTGGCAACAGATAAAAAATTTTGATATTAGATAAATTTCTAGTTAGAAGAGTTTGCATTAATTTAATATGATCATTCAATTGATGACAGTAAGAAGAAGGCAAGGTTAAGAAACAATTAGAGCGGAAGTAATTTTGGAGTTTTTTTCTTCTATGTTCCTTTCTTTCTTAGTAGTTCCAAGAAGAGGAACCTGTCAGTGTTGAATGGCTACCGTATGTATGGTTGATAAGGTATATTTCAGTTCGACAAGAAAGAAATTGTTCGTGTCTGTTCATTTTAATTAGCTACTAGAATCTCCATTTTCATTTGTCGTTATAAATAGAATAGAATTAGGTTCCTCCATTTAACGTAAATGTATTTGATAAAATTCTAATTTTTCTTCTTACGTAATTCGATGGTTGCATATAAACTTTTAATATGAAGAGAATGGATAATGTAACTATGCAAATGTATTCATATTGTTCTTCTATATTCGTCGACGATAACTACAGAGACTATTGTGCATTTTTCTTTTATTTACTGGTAAGGTCGATGAGTTGTCCGTGTGCTCGTCTCCTAACCAATTACAATTCTATTATAGTAGCCTTCTTCGAACAAATTGGAGAGACATCAGGCTCTGAAAAAGGCAATAATAATGAAATGCATTGATTGGAAATAACGTGTCAATGATGGAGTTTAAGTAGTAGAATCGTCATTCTACATGAGGAACATCGTATCAGATAACCGATGGAATATTCCTCTACTTCTTTTCTCATTTCGGTGGAAGGAAAGTTTAATTAATAAATTCTTTCTCGTTTGTTCGAGAAAATTTTCTCATAATAATTTTTGTTTCTTGACGAGTACGTTTCATGCCTTTTTTTGACTTGGGGCTTGTAGTCCCTTCCACCATATTCCCCTCATCCTACTTCCTAAACTTTCAATCGAAAAAAGGAAAAAACAAAAAAAATTTAAAAAAAATTTTCTCCATCATTTATTTGTGTTTGATGCCGTTTGAGAAGTAATTTGGAGATGAGGAATTTGTTTCTGAAATTTTTATTTCCGCAATTTATTTACGCCAAAATTGATAGGAAATTTGCGTCAATAAAACATGACCAAGAATGGCAGTAAACGATAATGATATAGTCTTAATATTTCCGTGCCGCTTCTCGTTCTTGTTAATTATTTGGGATGAAACGTACGAATTTGTGTTTAACGAACACTTTGTCTTCCACTTCTATCCATGGGACATACCTGTAGAACAATTATTCATCTTTCCATAAAGAATAAGTAAAATGATCATAATGATGGAATAAGGGACGAAATGAAAATTTTCTAATATTTTTTACCACTTTGAATCAATTACCTGAATTCACTTCAACATCATTTTCCTTTTCCTATATCTCAATAGAATGTTTGAATGTAATTAACTGTTTTTTTTTTCGTTTTTTGCGGAAGAATGAAGATATGTTCCAATTAAATCGATTCATCCTGTTGAATTCAAAATATCAAATTCATGTTCCTTAATGACAGGATTGCCTATTAAAGAATTCATTAATTGCCAACTGATATTCCTATTCATAATTCTTCTTTTTGTCAAATTATCGTTGACGTATGAAGACCGTGTCGCCATATTCTTTAACACCAATTCTACCTACCTGAATGAAATTCGTCGTCATAAACAACATGGTCATGTTGATACGAATCAGTATGATTCTCTCATGAAACCATCAACCACTTTTATTGTCCTCAATGCACTCCGCACAATATTATCAGATAAAACTCTCAATCACAAACGACGATATACAACTCAACAACCTCATGAACGCGAAGGTCCAATACAATATATCGATAAGATTGGCAAATTTCTCAATCTTCTCAAACGAATCGAAGATAACAAACACAATTGTAAACTCGGTACCGATGAGATGTTGGGTGATGAATTTGAGACACATTATGGTGTTCAACGTTTCCGTCGTGAAGCCCAAGTGGCTGTAACACGAGCGAATGTTCTCACCGATTTCTGGAAAAATCGATATCCATTCAAATTGACATTGATGGAAAGGATTGATCTCTTTTATTTGATGGTACGACGAATGGTGGATGCGAATGAAAATATTTATGCAGCTGGAAATTGTTATGATGAGAATGAATTTAATTTATCTATCCCTATTTCTAGTAAAACGGGAAATGAGAAATTATTTTGTCCTTATGCTTATCGACATAATTCTACTTTAATCGTAACAAAAGATTTGTCTGCTCAATATAATTATATGGAAGAGGACAACGATTGGTTCTCCAATGCACGTAATAAAGCCGTTGGCAAATTAAAGGATTATTACCAGGAAAAGATTCATGATGTACAATCAATATCATATTATCGAAATAAATCATTTCAAAAGAAATCTTCCTTAGAAGTCTCTTATGATGATGGGCATTGGTCGAAACCATATTTTGATTGTGGTGGCGGATTCATTTGGATGATGACATATACTATTCCATTTTTCGGTTATACAAATAATCGATATCATTTCAAGTTTCTTAATTTTTATTAACTTTCTTTAAAACTCCTTCTTTCACTAGAGGTACGAGTGGAATCGATATCGATTTGAGGAAAGTTGACATCAATCAATGTGATGGAGAAGATAAAGTTTTTAGGAATACCAACAAATGTATTAAAAAATCGAGTTGTCAATACAAATCTGGTTTGGGTTTTCGTCGTGGTTCATATTCCTGTATATGTGAAGACGGCTACTATTTCCCATTAATTTATCGAAATTCGAGTTTATCTGATAAAAATCTTGTGCATAATGAGACAATATGGAGTTATAATGGTGAAGCGGTTGAACAATTATATGAGAACAAGATGAATCGTATTCATTCTCAATACAATTACGATGAATTGAAATGTTTGAAATGTGCAGATGGATGTGTTACTTGTACTGATAATACAACATGTCTCTTATTAGCCAACAAAGTATTCCGTAATATTTGTATGTCAACAACTGGATTTATATCTATCCTCCTCTTTTTCTCCTTCCTCCTCATGTTAATTAAATATTCTGGCGAAAGAGTTTTCATTCATTTCTTTAAATTCATTTCTTTCATTTCCTTCATTTATCAGATCATCAAAAGTTCGTCTCCATTATTGATGCAAATCATCTTATGTAGTTCATTATTGACATACACTCAAGTTCGATTTCTTTCATCAATTCCTTTTTCCCACTGGCAATTATGTAGATCGTTCTTTATGCATTAAATCCAACCACCATAACTTGCACTTTCATCTATCTGTTAAGAGATCTCGGTTTCATCGGTTATTATGGTGCTCTAATGCTGAAGACATGGAGGATCTCCGTCGTATTCCAAATCAAATCAGCAAGAACCATAAAAATATCGGATTCGATGTTAATGCGTCGTTTGATGACGATGGTGTTAGTGGTGGTTGGTTTTCTCGCTATTCGAACAGTCGTCGCCAGATCGAGTAGACAACAAAGTTCAATTCAATCATTCATTTTATTATTTCTATTAATTTGATGAATTTCAGTCAAAACGGCAGATAATTTAATTGCTTATTTATGTAAAACAGATTGGTGGGATCATTCAGCATTTTTGGGTTTGATCTCTACTCTCCAATTTTCATTAATCATCTTCTTATTTTCAGCTAGATTCATCATATTGGCATGGGGTACGAGACTCTCATATTTGGTACGTCGAGCACCATCATTATTGAATGAAAGTAGATTAATTGGTATTGCCATTTATAATGAAACCATTTGTACTTGTATCATCTATCCCGCTTCGTTTATTCTAATTTTTCCTTTATTCATTCTTTTATTTTCTTTCAGTTTACTAATTAGAACTATTTGGGGACCAGATGGAACATTGGCCGCATGTTTCATACACACACATGTCACTATAACATTATCACTAATGTTAATATTCGGTTAGTTGATGATATAAAAGATTTTATATATCTTCCCAATCTTCACAGGTTCAAAATTGATTCATTTATATAAAAAGAAACAATGTCCACTTGGAAATGAGAATAGTAAAATTGTAATAAATCTTAGAGATAATCCATCAATTAAAGATTATGATGATATTACAAGAACGAATGTCTCATGTTCTTCTCCATCGAAAGTTCCTCCAATTAGTACTACGCGATGTTCGATTAGTGGGAATTGTAGTGAACATACGATGAAGATTGATGAATTAGAGAAATCTCTAAATAATTGTATGTCGAAGATTAATGAATTGGAATATATGAATAAACAACTCTCAAATTATCATTTAATTTTATTAAATGCACATAAGAAACATGAGGAGAATGATAACGATCAAGTCACTTCAACAATTACTCCACCAAAAATTTGGAGTCGACGATTCTATTCGATTAATGAGAAGATTCATTCGAAAGTTTTATTTACTCCAATTGAGAAATTGACCGATGTAAACACCAAACAACAAATCACATGTAATACAGGTGTCAATACGGAGAAGAGATTATTTCTAAAATATTTGCGAGATAAACGGAAAAATAAGAACCATCGAAAAATTGATGGTCGTCATACGAAATGTCGTTCTCATTTAAAGAAGTTGCGGGAACATTCGCGTCAAACTCGACAACGTAATGAGAGTTTGGAAAGTGAAGGTAATGGAATGATAATTACTTAATTCATTATTTCTTCTCTGAGTGATACGATAAGAAAAATCATCAAATTCTCGATCATCCAAATTTCGATAACGTAGATGAAACGAATCGAAATCAATAAATTTATTTGTCAACGATTGTTTGATGGTGGAGATGATGGGAAATTTGCCCTCGTTACAAACGGTACCGGTATGATCATCTAAATCGAGTGACCAAATAATCACACCTCCAAAACCATTTCGTTTCAAATAATTCATCTATATACAAATCATCAATGAAATGAATCTATATTCATAAATTAACTTTATTTTCAACTGATCGAATATTATCATAACCGATCCATAATCCATATTGTGAATCGAATGCATAAGAGATGTCATGTTGTCGATGCCAATAAATATTCATTGAAGGTTTCTTCAATTTCTCACATATCTCAAAATATGCTAAAACACCTGATTCTCCTTTGAAAATTAAAAAAGAATTTTGGAACGTCAATATCAATTCTTAACTGGTATGTTCACCAGCCATAGCAGCTCTTGCCTTCGTACCAAATCTCTTCGATAAGTTTTCCTTCGAAATTTGAAATGTTCTTCCATATGTGGAAATTCCAATATTCAATTTTGATCGAGGACAACCTAATTCGTGCCAAATGAACATTGACGAATTCTAATTTGAAAAAATTTAAAACGAAATCTCTTTCAATAATTTTCCCAACGATATTCCAATTCAAATGTTTCTCATTCTCATTTGGACGACCAAATAACGGACTATTATGACCAGTAACACCATCCCAAGCACCATGATAATCATATGTCATGACATTAATAAAATCGAAATATCTAATACCAAAATATGATATTTGGAGAAAGAAGTGATGGAACTTGCATATTTTCTCAACTTCATATCCTTCTTCTATTCGATGTTCTGCCGCCGCTGTAGCTGTTGTTAAAAGAATTTTATTCTTTCCATTCTCTGCAGCATCTTTGTTAAATGTTTCACGTAAGATCTTCATAGAAGAAATATGGGAGAGACATAGAAGACAACTACTAAACCCTCACCATTTCTGTATATTTCTCTCGAGTTCCTTTCGCTGCACCTCGATCTTTCGCACCGGGATATTCCCAATCAATATCGAATCCATCAAACGAATATTTCCGAATATATTTCACAACATTATTGGCAAATTTCTTCCTAACAAAAATTTTATGTGTTTGAAATGAATTTAATGGAAAATGAACAAATTTGAGATGGATTGACAAGCTTCGTTGAAACCTTTCGACGCCGCCGTCCAACCACCTACACTTAACATTATCTTCAATTGAATATTCTTTCTTCTCAATGCAATCAATCTTCCATACATTCCCTATAGAGAAAATTTTGATAAAGGAAATTGAGATAATATCATCAAACTGGACCACCATTCCATCCCTCCGTATCATCAGCTTCAAACGGAATGAGTTCCAATGTGGTTGGAGAGACTTTGGCAAAAGCAAAATTGATGTGAGTACAAAGAAACGGATCAACATCTTCTGGTATTAATCTTCCAACAGTCGAACGTCGTTTTGCAGCCCAATTGGCGAAATAACAGACAATTCGATATGAATAACCGGAATTATATTGAAAAAGATTCTTTTCACGTCGTTCCGAATGTAAAGATGCACGTTCACCAACCGGTTGCCATATTGCTTGGAATGAAAGAAACTTTTTTATTTGTTCAGAAAGAAATGGAATTGGTTGAGTTATGATGAAGAAGACTATAAGAGATTTAAAGATTATCATCGATACAAAAAATATTTACGAAACATTCTTTCCTTTCGCCTATTCTATATTTCCAATCTCTACCGAATATCTATTGATAAATGTCAATAGATGTTGGGTGGAGATGATAAAACGGAAATTCATTTATTAAATAAACATTAAAATTCTTATATCGGGATTACATCGGTTTTCTTTATCAACAAATCTTCTAATTCCCCCACCTCTCAATCATCGTTAGAGTAAGAAGGCTTCATTCTTATGCATTCCACATTTCAACAAATTCTCTGAGAAACCATGTGGAGTCGAATGGAAACGTGTAGGCATCGTATGAATTGTCGGTTTTTTCAATCCATAATCGTTCGATGTCGTATGGAAAATGGGATTCGATTTGACCGTCGTATAATATTGGAACCATTCGTGTTTGCCTTTGTCCGTCAATGCCTCTTTAGTTGCTGGTGGACATGGACAAGAGAATACACAATTGCCTGTAATAAAACATTTCTGTTTCCCCACATTCTCTCTCGAACATGAAAATTTTGGAATTTCAGGTTCCATTACAAAACAAACCCAATTTACGGTCAGACAAATATAAACAGAATGAAAGATAGAAAATTAAACAAATAAACTAATTCATTCCAAATCATTTCACTTCATTTTATTTATCATCCAATTCACTTCTTTATCAGACATACGGTCATAATATCATATAACATATCTTAACGTATCACTTCCACTCTTCTGGTCGAACATATTTAACACGGATCGATAAAATACTGAGAATATTTATTCGTCATCAAATTTATGCAATATTTTAATTCTTAATAATTTAGTCACTTGATAATTTCAATATTTTTATAAAATCAAAAAAAGTGATAAATAAATTAATTAATAAATAACATAAATAAAATCAATGATAATTCATTACTTTTATTCCATTTAATCATTGAACATTACAACATTCTCTTCATCGTTACATGATAAAAATATTTCCAATCATTGAGTAACAAATATAATTCTTATTAGAATAATTATTTGTTTTTCATTGAGGGGTTAACCGACATGTCCATATCATACAAACCAAACTAATTTCATGAATTAATTATAATCATAATAATTAAAAATGTATATTATAGTCTTGTCTCGTTAACCATATAGTTGTATCAAGCTGTTAGAACAGATGAAAAATTAACTAGTAGAAATTTTAGGAAATTCAAATAGAAAAGAAGAACTAGAAAGACCAGTATAAGGTCTTATATTCCGCTTGAGCATTATCGTAATATATATAAAATTTTATTTATCTTATTAAATAATGAGAATATTATTATTATTATTCGGCGATTTTGTCGATAGGAGTAAAAATTCGACGGGAGAAGAAAATGGGTAAGGGAGGAAGACGGATTGTTGCGAAAAGCAGAGAACGGTTACATCTGTGAAAACAACAAACTAATCTCCTAATAAGGCGATTGTAAGCGCGGTCATTTGACAAGAACGAGCGTTGACTGCATACGAAAATCGTTTCCAGAGAATATAAGGAAAGAACTAAACTCTTAAAAAGCTGTAAACGTGATTTTAAAGGAGTGAATTTCGTTTTGGGAGAGAAGAAAGCTTTGCATAATTTGTTGCGAATATGATCTAACGCAACGGAGAATAGGCTGTAGAAATCAATAGTTGAACCGAGAAAGATAGTGGAGGATTTAAGAGGAATAGTCGAGAAAGAACGTAGACCGGTTGATAATAAACAGCTTTTTGACGGATTAATGGATACATCTCTTTGCGTGAGAAATAGAGATAAACGTTGATAAGATTGTTTTAGATGACGCAGAGAACGATCTATGTCGTCTGTGTAAGCCATGACATGTGGAAACGAATTGTTTCCTATGTGGATGTCACGTGAGTCATTCAGATGACGAAGAACTTCGTCAATGACCTTGACAAACACCGGAATTGATGTGAAATATTTCGCTGAGTCGATCGCCGATGAAGACACGCCCCGTAGATTGGTAGAAAAGATGATATAGAAATCTGAGGAGAGGAGTCTCGACGTTATGACGACACAGATAATTAAGAGCGAATGATGCGTCGAGAATGTGTAGAGAAACTTTCTTTTCTTTAGCATCAGATATAGCTGAACGAAGGAGGAAGGGAAGAGGATATGTACCGCGACACGAAGATCGGTATGCAAATTGATATGATGAAGAGAAAAAGATATGTCGATAGCGGAATAAAATGAGATTCTCCACAACTTTTAATACGAACGAAGAGATAATAGTCTTAAGAAGTGGAATGCTCTTAAATAATCAGAAAAATATTTTATTAAACAAAATTAGCTGAAGAAAAAATTCAATTATTTATTCATAAACAAAATCGGATTGTGGTTAAAGAACAATGGACATAATTTCACCATGAAAATTCATCTTCTTGGATTGTGGCAAATTCTAAAGAATAATAAAGAATTCCACCATTCTTTTTGACCGTTCCCAAATGACGTCTACGTAATCCGTTATCATTTTCGAACTGCACAATATTCGAATTGAATTTCTCAGTTGTATGATTTTCTGAATTGCCATCTTCTTCTTTTGGAGTCCTTGTCAGTATAACTTGGTAAGAACCGAAACTTATATCACAATCCTTAAATACATAAAAGTTTTGGGGGATCATTCGTTTCTCCGTTATTTTCTCATCATTTTGGTCGGCCTTTCTAAATAGTTCAATGATATATTCATCATTTTTCTTATTGGAAATATTGGAAGTAATTGCTAATAAATTTTTGTTTGATTGGACAAACAGATTTAAAGAGAATGATGGAGAACGAATGACCTGAAAAGATGAAATGATATTTTAAAAAATTTAGGAATTTCTTATGGAACTTGTAGGGGCGAACTTACATCGTGCTTAGAGAATAATCGTCCAATAATTATACTGTTCGAACAGACGCCATTCATACTAATTCGGTTGATATTCGGTGGAATCTTAAATGTGGCTACTTTGTTCAATTTTAATTGGAACTGTTATTAAAATATATATTGAAAATAATGATTTTAGGGAATTGGAGAAAAAAGAGAAACTTCTAATTCGTTAGGAGAAGATTGGAAGGAAAGATTATTTCCATGTTGGTCCATTACATTCAGTTGTATTGGACATTTGAATAATCTAATTTTATTCAATTCTCTTTTATCGAAACATTTTTTTACAATGAACAATAAATAATATAAGTAACTTCACTAATTTTTTATAACCGTACGCTGTTTGTATGAAGATATAGAGGAGTTTATCTTCAATATATTTTCCTAACATTATCGGATTTTGTGTGTTATAATTACTGAACTAATTGAATATGAATGAAAATGATGAAATGTGAAGGAGGGAAACATGGCCGGTATCGGGACTAATTGTCATATATATCGTAGCGTTCAAATCTTCATGTTGAGCATATAATCGGAAATCTTCAGATGAAGTTTGAGTTATTGTTAAAATGGGATCAACAATCTCAGAATGACAATAATCATTTGATTCTAAAAGAGTGAAACATAAACGAAGGATAATTTTCAAATATTCGGATGCGAATGGAGAGACCTGTTACCTCTAAATCCAAATAAAAGTTTGGATTATCTTTACAACAAATTCGATAATTTCCACATCGTCGAATTGTACAATATCTTCTGTTGTTAACAAAAGGAGTATAGTAGAGTTGTATTAATTGAATAGGTTGAGCTCTATCTTGAACTTCGTATAATATTAATTCGTCGTTTAAATCCTCCACCGTCTTTATCAGAATCGTACTATTCTTCTTTATTCTTTTTTTGAACTTCTCCAACATTTCTGTATTTCTCATAATCGCTTTACTCTTCTCGTTGATGTTCTCATCCAAATTCGGTACTTTCTCTAGAGCGAACACATAATCATATTCAAATTCATCATCGATAATTCTCAATCCATTCTCCTTTTAGGGTACGGGAAAAATGACGGTAGGAAAATGAAAAATAATAAGAAAACCTGCATTATGGAAATATGATGGTAGAATATTTACAATAGTGGAATTGGGAGAGAATTGAAGAGAATGAAAGTTTACAAATTATCTGTTGAAAAGATTAAAATGGAAACTTTATTTTGTTCGCCACCAAATTGTTTCGGCTCCATAATAAGAACATTATTTAAACATTTGTTTCTCTTAATGAGAAAATACTGAGATGAAATATTTAAATTGAAAAAAATTGATAGGAAGAATATGAGACTTTCGGTTTTTTATGGACGAAGATTAAGAATTCGATTGTTTTCTTCTCGAAAGTGAAAGTGAACAACATTGGTCCTGACGAAGGAATATGAAGAGTATGTGAATCAGTTTTCTTCTCATGTGGCAATGGAGGAGAGTTTGTTGAATATCTTATTAAGAAATTCTGTTTGTCTCCATAGTTGCCCAAGTGCAATATTTGATCTTCATAGAAATATAAATGATCGAAGAAGTAAGCTTCCATTTCCATGAGCGGCAATCTTAACTTTTGTAAAATGTGCCATATCATACTAATTGCCAACAGATCAAACATATGTTGTTTGTTTTCATTTTCAATTCTATCTTCGGGAAATTGATAATAACCTGGATGTTGATCAACGATACGATAATGGCTGTGTTTGTTCAATAAACATCTAAAGATTGTATGAGGAAAATATCCTGAGAATTTGAAAGGTATTTCCCTTCGAAAAATTCTTCCTCCATCAAACGGTTCTTGAGTTCGAGATAAATATATCACATAATTGATAAGTGAAGGAAGGGAAGTTTGTGGGAGTTGATTGTAAAGATTCGTTTTCCCTTGGACATTGGTGAAAACGACTTCTTTTTCTATCCATTCATAATCTTCATACGCCAGATAAACGAGGAAGACGATATCGGTTTTTTTCAGGTTGAGAATCAGTTTTATTGTCGACATCTGACCCAATTAGAGACTTATACGTTATTTGTTTTGACTATCCTACTATAGGATCACTATTGGTGATTCGCAATATTCCCAGATCAATTCAATTATCCATTTCGACAATTTAATCGATTTATAAAAGTTTAGCTAATTCATCTAAAGAAATGTGTTAGGGAGAAATGCGAAAACTTTTCCTATTTCGATTCTTCAAAACTCAATTTTCGATTAATTCTAAAAGATTCGTTTCAAATGATTTCCAAACGGAAAATATTAATAATGGATACATTCCTCGAACTTTAGGTTTGATTTTAATAAGTTGAAATGAATCAAATTTAAATTTCTTTTCTTTCTCATCAGTCGAATATGATCAACAAGGAATTTTATTACCAGAATATCCCCAAAATGCACGATCATTAAATGTATCAATTATTGGCTCTCCCAATAGTGGAAAATCGACACTCGCTAATCGTTTATTAGGTCGTCGCATTTCTTCAGTTTCTTCACGTCCTCACACGACTCGTGAAAGAATTACAGGTGAATTTTGAAAATAAAAAAGAAAATTGAAAGAGAAATTTTTAGGTGTCATAACAAAAGGGAATTGTCAAGTAGTGTTCACTGATACTCCGGGAACAATTGCGCCATGGAGAAAGAAACATCGGAGATTGGAGAAATCGATGATTATGGATCCGATGGCATCATTATGGAATAGTGATTGTATTATTGTTGTTCACGATATTTCGAACGAATATCATTGCAAATCGTTGGATGAGGAAGTGATGAAATGTTTATTCGCATTTCCAGAAAACGAAGCAATTTTAGTTTTGAATAAAGTTCAAATTTATTAAAAATTTTTTAATTTTGGTTCGTTTTCATTAGAAGAAAATTTCTTTAAATTTTTCAAGATTGATCGTTTGAAAAAGAAAAATTTCTTATTACCATCAACCGTCTCATTGACGAATAATTATATGAATGATCGACAAATAACATTACCAGTTTTTAAATTTAATTTTATTTAATATTCTAATATTTTCTTTTTTTTCAAGATTTTCTCAAAAGAACAACGAACATTAAGAAGTTCAATGAAGAAATTATTGAAAGAAGAAAATATAATGTTGGAATTGGACGATGTTCTTCCTTTCGTTTCAGACGAAATGAAAGATCAAATTATTAATCATTGTCACATGTTAGATGAAATGAAGAATGTGCTTCATAAAAAAATTTCAAATTATCAATTATTATCAGAAGGAAATGATAATCAATTAAAATTGGAAAATTCTTCAGATAATTTCAATGAATTAATTCCATCAAATTCATCATCATATTATTCTAATAAATCATCATTAATTTCATCTGATGCTTCCCCATATCATCCAACAACAACAACAACAACAACAGGAAAATTGAATGATTTAATATTGAATGAAAAGAATTTATTGATGAAATTGAATGATGATAAGAATGTGTATTTGAAGAATGTTATAAAAAATCATATATTGAAAATAGAGAAAGTGGAAGAAAGATATCCTTCACCTGTCGCAATCAAAGAGGATTTGATGAATACACAATCCTGGAATTTATATTATGAGAAATGGAAGAAATTAGAAGATCTCATAAGAATTTATAAGAAATCAAATGGAACATTTGGATGGCCATATTTCTCTCAAATCTTCATGGTCTCCTCACTTGATTCAAATGGTGTGAATGATTTACGTGTTCAATTTATAATCATAATCTCATAATTTTATTTTATGATTTTTTTTAGAATTATTTATTTCTCAGAACGAAGAATGTGAAGCAATGGCAATTTCATCGAGATGTCAGAACGGATCAAATGCCTCATCGATTAACTGAGATGTGTGTCAGAGAGAAGTTGTTGGAGTATCTTCCTAACGAGATTCCATATCAACTTCAAATCGAAACGAGATCGTTAGAGATCGATGAGAATGATGTCATGAGAATTGACGTGGAAATTATTTGCAGAAAACGTCAATACAAAAGAGATATTGTTTCATTTTCATTCAATATAATTTCAATGTTTATTGTTTCTAGTCAACTATCCTCAACAATCACGGTGCTCTACTCCATCGAATTGGTGTTGAAGCGAAACAAGAACTTTGGGCGACTTTCCAGACGAAATGTTCGCTCCGTTTACAAGTCAAATGAATTCCATCGTTCTTTTTCATTAATAAACAATAAATTTCATTCAATTTTCTTTCTTGTCTTTTAAATGTTCCAATTGTTCATTAAGATAATTATTTCTTGTTTCTCGCAAATGAGAATTTTTTAGGATTTGGATTAGGAAAAAAAAACAGGAGACTGAAAGTGAATGAGAATGAAAGTTAAAAGAAATTTAGAGAAAGAAAGAAGAAAAGATCGATTTGAATGTAGTATTAAGAAAAGAAGGAAAATGAAAGCATTGAGTGTGCATTGATATTTTCCGCTTAATTTCCCTCAATTCACTAGGCAGATGAACCTGATATATGTCCCATATTCCCCTTCCACACACAAATCCAAGTGTATTACCTGATTTCCAAGAAATTTTACACATAAATATTATGTAGGTGAAAGAGGATAGGAATAAATCGTCTCTTGAACTCAATCAACTGGACACAATTATTGTTTGAGCGACGCAATTGTACCTCTGATATATATCAATAGGTGAATCGAATTCAATTCTATTCGAAATTAATCCTTATATTGTTTGCTAGAAAATTTCTTTCTATTGTCTCCTTCCTATCTCGTTAGGTGGGAAGGGGAGAAGGGGAAGGCATAACATTCGAATATCTCATCCATCTCATCTCCAAACCTAAACTGTGACTGCAAATAAAATGTTTCTTTAAATGAAAAGAAAGAGCATTAAAATTCCGAAATTATCATCATATCCCCAATAACAAATCGGAACTCTTAGAAAAAATGAAGATTTTTTGGCTTTTGGAAAAATTTTTCGTGAGAAATTCCTACGATTAACTGGGACAATCAAACCAGATTGGAGGAGAAAGTAATATTTGAGAAAAAATTCTTCCCATCCTCTTTCTTCATCGACATAAAACCGGAATAATTTTCTGGAAATAATCAGACCCAATTTAGAAAGAGGAAAAATGGAAAGTATATTGATCTTTTTTTTCTTTTCGCTGATGACGTTCGACTGCACCAAAATGTGCACTGATTCGTACGGTTTCTGCACGAATGCTCTCTAATAAACAAGTATTCAATTACTCTCTCCCGTCCCTAATCAAGAGGAGGGAGAGAATGAAACATAGAACACGTCAATTCCTGTTATTTTTATTATTCTTTTATTTAACATTAAACTACTTTCGTCATGGCACCTCGGGAGCGAGGATTGATAATTATTGAATCAATATTCGCATTCATTTCGAGATGGGAATGAATTATTTTTAAATGAACTCCTCTTCTTCTATTCCGAACAAGAGTAATAATTTGTTAAAACGATTTTTTCTTTTTTTGTGTTATTATATTTCACTTCTCATGATGATGTTGTGCATCGAATTGAGTGTGTGCACAACATATATATATATATATATATAGAGTTGCAATCAGATTTTCATAAGAAAATATGACAATGCCCAAACCTCATCATACACAATGATAGGAGATAAGAGTATTCATTGATTAGAGGAACATTCAATTTTTGTACGGAAAACATCAGTGATTATCGGTAGAAAGATTTCTGGTGAAAGGAAAGGTAGTTATGATGAAAGAGAGCGTAGAGATGGAATATCTCATGTCTTATGTTGATAAAGTCTTGTTACTTCTTCGTTTTGTCTAATGGAATCGAGTTAGCTCATCATCAGAAAATGGCATCGAAAGAAAGACGAAGAAGAAAGAGTCGTGCAATTGCATGACGGCGTAAACAGAATCTTTTCCATTTTCTCTCTCATGTGGTTAAGGGAAGCGTAAATAATCCGATGAAAGTGATGTCTTACCGTAAATTTTCTTTCGTCGAATATCTAATCATCTTTCTTGACGATATATTCCATTGGACTAGGCATGAGTTGAAGCAAAACTGTTTGATCATCGTTCGATTGATCACTATCTTAATTGTCCATTCTCTGTTACCGTTGAATGGAAAGCATGAATTGACAAGAAGAATTCATTTATTGCGTTAATCCGATAGAATAATTTCACCTTCTTTTTCGTCTTCCTTCTCTGCTTCGATTCTCGTGCAATAAACTGTAAGTGTTCGTTGTACGAATCCTATTGGAGCATAAGCGAAAGATGAGAATCTTTCCCATTTCTCACTCTAATCAAGAAAAGTTTCTAGTTCAATTTTTTTTTCAATTCTGCCCATCGATTTCACACGAATTTGAAATGGAGAAAAATTGAAAAATTGATCTCTCAAATAAAGGAGAAATTGTGTGATGAAAAAACTATTTTTTGTCTTGACTTTTAATTAGTTCGACATTCGATTTGTCGAAAATAAAATTTTTTTGAATCTCTCTGATAGATGGCAATCATTCGTAAATGAGTGGAGAATTTAACATCGATTCATCACATCGATTTGAATTTTGTGTGTTTGTGATATAAGAAGAAATTAAATTGTAAAAGAGAATATAAGTTTGGATGTAATTGATAGAATGAAACGAAATTGGTGTGACCAATCGATTTTCATTTATAATAATGTCTTTGTATGAGGGAAAATGGAGGGGGAAGTTGGAAACATGTGCTTCGCACATAAATTTCGCGCTTATCGAAGCAGATTATTACGCAGAAAATTTAAGGCACAATTATTTTTATTGAGTTGGAAATGAGAGTTGGTTGCTTCACTCGCTTTTACCTTGTTGGATCGAGAGTTTATCTCTTTTTATAAATTTGAATGAACATCAATGTGCTGATTCAGTGAAGATGAAAATTCAGTCATTCGCCATAATATTTGGTTAAGTGAATGTACTAATGATTATTAGGATGAGTATTAATTAATGAAATTGAATAATTGTTGTAAAAAGGGGCAAACTTCAATTAATTTTATTTCCAATGAAATTTATTAGATATTTTCTCAATCTTCTACTTCTTCCTTATCGCCAAGGCGGATACGCGAATTCCAATAGGACACGAAATAATTTCTCCCAATTGACACTCAGAAAAGAAAAATTTCTCTAAATTGAAACGGTCAGTGGATTGAGAATGGATTCATTTCGTAATTTCCTGGTCGCCATGCCACATAAAGGACATAGCGGCATTAACCAATTAGGCGGAATCTTCGTGAATGGACGACCACTACCTGATGCGATTCGACAAAAAATTATCGAACTGGCTCATCAAGGCGCTCGACCGTGTGACATTTCGCGCATTTTACAGGTTATCTTTCACTGATAAGAATTCTAATGAGAAATGTTTTCAAATGAATCAGGTGAGCAACGGATGTGTTAGTAAAATATTGGCACGGTATTATGAAACTGGAACGATAAAACCAAGAGCAATCGGTGGGTCTAAACCTCGTGTAGCGACGGCGAGAGTGGTGGAGAGAATTGCCACTTATAAACAAGAATGTCCCTCCATTTTCGCTTGGGAGATTCGCGATCGACTTCTCAATGAAGGTGTCTGTGATCAAGATAATGTACCTAGTGTTAGTAAAAATAATTATTATGAATAAAATGGTAATAAAATGTTGTACAGGTTTCTTCGATTAATAGAGTTCTGAGAAATTTGGTGGCTAAGGCAAATATGTCGTTGAAATGTAATGACACATCTACGTCGGGAAATGAAAATAAGAGTGTGGATGATAACAATAAGAATAGTATAGGACATTTGGAAAAGAAAAATAAGAAATCGAATTGCAGAAAATTGAAAAAAACCGAACAAACAACGACGAATGAGACGAATGGGAAGATGGAAGAAACGAAGACGATCACCGTTCATGAGAATGGTTCAGAGGTTGGTCTTTGCTTTTCAATTCATATTAATCTTTCAATTATGTCGATTAGGTGAATTCGAATACGAATGATATTTATAATCCATCGAATGTTGATCGGAACACGATAAATTTGAATAATGCTCTTATGGCAATGGGTGTCGGTTTGAGTGATGCGAGTAGTTGGCATAATTCCGCATATATTGCTGCAACTCTCTTGCAACAACAACGCTCACAACAACAACAACAACAACCACAATCACAACCGAATCAAAATGGATCAGTGAATGGATTAACATCGAACGATGGTTTCCCATTAACGTTCGACCAACAACAACAACAACAGCAGCAACAACATCAACACCAACAACAACAACAACAGCAACAACAATTGTTGTTACAACAACAACGTCAGAAACAACTGGCATTGATCATGTTGAAACAATATCATTATCAGACTTTAGAAAATCATTTAAGAAATGCATCATTCTATCAGCAACAACAGCAGCAACAACCACCACAACAACAAGCGCAACATCATCAGGGACAACAACAGTCGATGAATACGAGTCAATCATTTGAGACGAATTACAATCAGATGATATTGAATGAAATGAATAATCATTCGTCACAAGCAGATACGATAACTGAGGATCATTCATCAAAACTTGACATTAATATGATGTCGAATGAGATAAAAAATGAATTAATTGATGAGAAGAATGAGCAGAGTTGTGGTGAGAATGATAAAGTTCTATCGATCGTTCCATCAGATACAACATTATTACGATCGTCTAGTAACTGTCATGAGGAACTGTCAATAAACCTCCTAGAAACCAATCATCATAATTCACCAAAAACTTTATTAAATTCACTGAATAAATCGAATGGAACGATTTCAAGTGATGATAGATCCATATCAATGAAAGATACTTCAACAGATAAATTGGAAGATCATGAGAATATTCAAATGAATTGTTCCAACAATAACAATAATAATAATAACGTTAATGATATGTTGAATGTGCTTCATAGTAATGGTCGTGATTCGATTGACAAGAATTGTCCATCGTCCGATGGGCTTTCAACGAAGAAATTGAAGATTGATAAGAGTTTGGTTGATGAGAATCAATTCAATAATTATTTGCAGAATTCTTCTTCCAACTCTTATTCGAATGATTCGACTCTATCAAACTGTCAAAATTTGAGTGATAATGAAATGAATAAATCTATAATCGACAACTCTCTACACAAAAACAACAACAACAACAATTTAAACAATTATTATGCGCCATTAGTAACATCATCATCTACGGAGAATAATTTAAACGACAATGACAACAACAACAACAACAATAATAATCAAAATTTGAAATATTTTGAGATGCAAATCAAATTCTCCAATCAATCCGGTTCATTCAACGGAAAGACTAATAACAATAACAATAACAATAATAATAATGATGTTGCAACGAACATTTATGATATGTTATCATATCCAAATCTTCTTCTGCAACAGCAACAACAACAGCAACAACAACAACAATCATCAACATCGTTCCATCAACAAAATTTCCAGATTAATCCAAATCTTTATGGGAAATTACCGACATCAATGACTAATTATAATGAGAATCTATCGAAAACATCTCAATCCGATCAAATTGGAACGAATATTAATAATGTGAACAATAACAACAACAACAACAGTAATAATAATAATTTGTCAATACCATCAACGGATAGGAAGATTCCTTCCGTCTCATCCACTCTGACCACCATTGCCAATTCATCATATAATAATGAGAATAATAACAACAACAATAATAATAATCATCATCTTCATCCAACTCTCTCCAGCAATGACAATAATGATGAGTGTCAGAATAAGTCGTTGATTGATAGTAAATCACATGATTCATATATTTATTGGAAGAATGTTGTAGTCAATGGGAATCTATGCAAATTGAACGATATGTCTCAATTCATTCGCGCATCGAATAACAACGAATACTTTCCTGAAAATCATTCAACATCGATTGTGTCACAAACTTCGAAACTTGACGAACATAACAATACCGATCTCCACCAAATCCAACCACAACCCAATGGACAATATTTTATTTCTTGAGTACTCCTACTTCATTCACTACTCATCCTCCTCCTTCCTCCTCCTCTTCCACACATTACACTCACTTTACTTTCAATCAAAATCATCTTCTCCATAAAATCATCTTCTTCACTTCAACTCATAAACTTCCCCCACATTTTTTTACAGAGACAATTCATCAATTTTTTATTTTCTTCTCCACTCAACTTCCTTTTCCAGAAGGAGATTTCTCATCTCGTTCTTCTAGTCAGATGGATATACACTCAACAAAACTCATCAATTCGTTTGCGCACATTTATTGTTAAGTTGTTGAAAGAATTGGAAAGTTAATTAACTGGGAGATTGTGAGAAAAACATTTTCCACAACATCCCCACAAACCCCGAATGAAGATCAATGGATTTTTATTCATCTTTCTACTGCCGGAGTGGGACGTATATAAAGTATTTTTTCTAATTTTTATTTATTTATTCACTTTCTTTATTAGAAATTCATAAATTTTTTTTGCTTTCTTCTTCACAACACCGTTTCTCTTATTTTCAACATTTCTCTCTCTCATTTTTCAATATGTTCCATTTTTAAAAATAGGTGAATGAATTTCTTAATGAAATTATCCACAAACGAATGATTGATGAATAAAGCGAAATAGAAGTGATACCAGTTTATAGTATAAAAAATGGGAAAAGATGGCGGTTGGCACGAAACTTTTTTTCATTCGTTAAGAATCATTTCAAATCATTAATCACCAATCAATTTCGTAGTATCGTGCCAACAACGATTATTCGATACGAATCAATTACAATGGATCTCTTCCATCCTTCACGAAATGTTCACGAATAAAGGGGATATACATTACCATTCGACTGATAATCGAACGACGCTCCTTTAAACGGATTAGTCAAATTCTCATTTTCCAAATGTTTCTTTACATCTTCGTATAACTCCTTTGGATTTGGGTTGAAACTCATTTCCCTTCCATGATTCTCCTGATGACACATTCTCCCTAATAACATATTGATATTCGCTTGTTGTTGTTGTTGTTGTTGTTGTTGTTCCAGATGATGTTGTTGACCATCCAAATTTGATGAAGATGATGAAGAAATGAAATGAGAATTGAGATTTATAAAATTATTATTATCGATCGATTTCTCCAATCTACAATTGTCATTGTTGTTACTGTTATTATTGTTGTTTAATGATAATTGTTGAATAAATGATGTATTTGATGGGAAAATTGTTGAACTATCATTGTTGTTGTTATTGTTGTTGTTGTTGTTGGAGAATAAAGATGCGAAAGATGATTGATTAGCTAATACATTGAGCAATGATTCAGTTGTTGATTGCATACCAATAGGAAACAAGTGATTATCTAATTCATTTGATGTGGAATTAGTGAAAGGAATATCCGAATTTGATGTTGTTGTTATAGTTGGTGATAATGTTTGATCTGTTCCATGAATGGGAACGTTTGAAGGAAGAATTGAAGCAGCAGCAGCAGCGGCAACAGCGGCTTGTGGTAACATTGAGGCTAAAGAGGCACAAGCGACGGCTGTGTATCGTTCTCTTTTTCTCCATTTAGCTCGACGATTTTGAAACCAGACCTTTAAAGAAGAAAACGGAAAAACTTAAATAAATTTCGATTCAGAAAAAATTCGTGGAACTTGTACACGAGCTTCCGTCAAATCACAATTAATTGCCATTTGTTCACGTAGATATACGTCAGGATAATGTGTTCTCATGAAAATCTTTTCTAATTCCTCCAATTGTTGCGTTGTAAATGTTGTTCGATTTCTCCTTTTTTTATTGTCCTGATGTTGTTTCGATTTTTTATTCGAATTCTCATTATTTGACGATTTGAAGAATCTCTTTCGTTTTGTATTCAACTCTTTCGTATCTTCGTAATTCGATTGATCCGAATCACAATAATTCCCTTTAACATTCTCACACACTTCACTCGTCACATCCGAACCGTTACTCGAATTTAACCTTTTTGGTGACGACCGATTCGACGAGATCATACTCGACGAATTCGAAGATAAAGATGATGGAAGATCTAACTCAAAACTTCTTTTACCTCCACATTCCTCCCCAAAATTCATGGACGGGAAAGCCCATTGATTGTTAAATATCTGACCGGAATTATTTCCTCCTCCACCGATTTGTTTCGATGAAATTTCCGAAGTTGTGTTCGTTGTGGTGGTGGGAGAGATGGAATTCGACGTTTTTAAAATACTAGAAGACGACGATGATATTGTGAGAGATAATGTATTTAAAATCGATGATGCTATTGTTGTTGATGGTGATGATGATGATAATAATAAGTGATTCATCTGTAAAATAAAATGGGAAAATATTTCATAAATAATGCATAAGAAATTATGAATAATGGAAGAATGAAGAAGGGAAATTTTTCATGCACAATCAAAATGAAACGATTTGGTTGTTAATGGAAAGCAGATGAAATTGAGAAAGTTAATTAGAAACTCTTCAACAAATATTCGAAAGAAGACGTTCCTGATGATGATGAAGAAAATGAAGTAGATAACGAAAAGAATTTCATACATTTTTACTGATGTATAAACAATTAATTAGATATTCATCGTCATTCTCCACATCAGACGGAATTGCACCATATCGTTATCCACATCGTTGGGAGATGGAATATGAATGGACGATTCGTCATCTGATATGTTTATGAAAGTAATTAACCAACAGCTACATATACATCCCAATTCATAAGAGACGATATGGTATGAGGCAACTTTCAATTTCCCTTCCAATTATATTCCGTCTCTCAACCAATCCTCCTACCTAAACATTCAAACTTCCATCATTCAACTTTTCGGAAGAATTGTATCTTGTTTATTTTCTTTCCTATTAGCCCAACATCTTATCCCACACAAATAATCATTCTACACAACCCAACCGTCTCCTTATCTCAACTCCTGACGACAATTTAGTTCTCTTTCATCCTTTTTTCATTCTAAATTTCTATCAAACACTATTAAAATTTAACATCATTCCCACAACTTTAACTGGAGAGGAATTGGATCAGAAAGAAATGATAAACATTATCATTCAGATAAGACAGAATCGAAACTTCAGTTAATCCGTTTATTGGAATGTTCTTCCATTCGCACAACAAGTCAGGTCGGTTGTTTGAACTTGCCGATAGTCGGACGAGGAGAATACACAAGATGTTAACATGATAAAGTTCTAAGATGCATGTTGGGAATGGAAAGAAATCATTTAATCGGAAATAATATGCAACTGAAATGTCTAATTTGGGTGTATGCTCGTCTAGCACACACTATCCATACGAATCTATACAAACTGAACGAACACTTAAAAACGACTAAATAGCTGAAAATTGAAATGATGGAGGAGGAGAGAGGAGTATTACTTTCCAGAGAAAGCGTTCATTATCAAATTACTTACGAAATAAGGTGCATTCTTCTACTTCTGCTCCTTCTTTTTTTATTTATTTCTTTCTCAACTTCAAATAGAATTATCCATTTCTAATCATTCAACTATTTCTTACATAAAATAGAGACGGATACTCAAACCATTCTTAATGTAATTTTCGACAATTTGTTTGAAGGAAGAATTTCCTCTGATAATTTCCACAAAATTTCGTCTGGAAATCTTCAAATCATTTACCGGTTCTTCATTCTAATTACTTATCGATTTCATCGAGGGAGAAGAAGATGAATGAGTAACATATTCCTAAAGAAGGAAGAAAGAAGGAATTAGCGAGAAATATTATCGAACTCAGTTACGCTTCTCTGCTAATGATGTGTTGAATGAAAACAATTTAGTTTTATATTTATTCAATTATCCCTTCCTCTCCACCAATCTCATCAAACATATAACTTAAAGTGTAAAAAGTGAAATTACAATTAGAAGAAATTTTCGAATTTTTTGTCATTTCTTCTCATTGATTCTTTGTAGAAATGAATGGAAAATTAATAAATTATTTCCCTCATATCTCATTCCCAATTTCCATATGATGGAAATTGTCCGATGGAACATGCACATGTTCCAACTTCACCAACATTCCCCCTATCGACCAGTTACAGTTATTTCCTTCGATACACAATTAAGTGATCGATAGATAACATCCAACATCAACATTTTCATTGATGACAGGTAAAAATAATGGAAATGATCACCATCTTATTCCATCACATCTTCATCCATTTCCATTATTAACGTTCAAATCATCTCCCCTCAATCATTATCATTCGAACGATAGTTAGACACGTCTCTTTTCATCATTTCCCAATCTCAGTACGTGCACAAGTTTTATGAGAAACTTTCCATCCTTTCTACAATCACATCTTCAACTTCTTACCTTCATATTTCCTTTATCTTCAAATCTATCATCGATCAATTGTCTCAATCCTAATCACTGACAACTCACTAATCGAAGTATCAACTAAATTTTAATGAATCTCCCAAAATTAATAGATCTTCCGAAATCTTTTCGAAATTTCCGATTTTTTTCAAGTTTCTTCCTTTCTCTCACAATATTTCATCCAATTCTCTAATTGAATTCTTTTATTGGAAATTTTTTTAAATTTTCAAAACTTTCAAAATTGTTAAAAGGTTGAAATTTTATTATAAAAAAAAATAGATTTTCTTATCTGTGGAATTTTCTCGATTAAAACTAGAAATAAAAATCCTTAAAACATTGATGAATTGATGATTGAGATGGATTTGAATGAAAGAAACGGAAATTATTCTTCGTTCAACAATTTCGTTTGATGACCATAAAATCGTCGAACTGAAAGAATAAAATAAATTTAAAATTTGAAGAAAATTCAGTTGGAAACTTTTCTCTTTTTCTTTCCGTTCCATAATCTGAAAGGATGTCAACTCTTTCAAATCTTCCGAAATATTCTCCTCCTCCTCCTCCAGATCATATGTCCACACATTGCACAACGATTGTTGAATGACTCGCAAGAAATTTTTTGTTGTCAAATCTAATAATTTTAGTGAACATTTGAAGAAAAGAAATTTCAACTTAATTCATTCAGATCATTAATTTGTTGTTGTGAGAGATGGTAACAGCAATTAGTGAAATTGAGGAATAGTTGAAGTTCATCTTAAAAAAAAATGATAAAATTTCAAAAAAATGATAAAATTTCAAAAAAAAAATGATAATTAAATAACCATAATATCCTTTCATTTCGTTCGCTAATCTCCTTAAATATGATGTTAATGCGAAATCTTCATATGTGGAACCATATTGGAGATTGTGAAGTTTTCTTTCTTTTCTCCTTTTCGATGATGCTGAAACAGTCGATCGTTTCGATCTTTTCGAAGTGGCTTTTGATGACGCCATACTATTATTTTCATTTCTTTCGAATATTTCCTCCAATTTCATCATTCTTTCTTTCCGTTTCTTTAACAATTCTTCTCGCACAATAATTAGTCTATGAATATTTGAAAAAAAATGAAATTCTTTCATAAAATGTCACCTGTTATACGATTCCTCCCACAACATATTATTGGAATTAATTAAATTTTTTATTCGATTTAAAACATTGTTAAAATTGTTTTGAAGTTTTATCACATAATTCCTATTGATTTTTTGGGTGAGCATCTATTGAAATTATGAGTAGTTGATGAAAAGAAAAGACAAACGAATTTCAAAATATTTGACCAGTTTTCCGACGTGAGAATTAAGGAGAAATATTTGTCTTTATCGATGATCTGTTGTCGAAGGAGAAGATATTCGCCAATATCGGCAAAATGTGAGAATGGTTGAAAGATTTGTTGGATGTCAAAATTGACATTATCACCAATATTCACCGATTGAAAAAGATCGATGAGAGATCGAAGAATGACGGGAAGGAAATGGCGATTATATTCTGATGGATTTTCCATAGCTGTTGTGGCGAGTTGAAAGAATTGAATGAAAAATTCATTTTCTCTATTACTTAACAATTCGGTATTGATTTTGAAAATGTGAAAAAGGTTTAAAATTCGATGTAAATTCTTGTCATTATTCTTCGTCAACCAATTATCATATGAGTAGAGGAATGTGATGAAATAAGGAGAAGATTGTAAATTGAATTGATAGAATAAACGTTTCGTTCGTTTCCACATATCATTATAATTGAAATTGTTTAAATTTAATTTAATTAAATTCTTCAAATATTCATCTAATTCTCCCACATGAAATTGAATGAGATGGAAAATGGCTAAATCATATTTCTGATAATGATGATCGATGAGATATCGTCGTTCTAATTCATCATTTGTCGCCATTACTTTATCGATGATGTGAGAAAAGTTGGTGGGATCGATATCGGAATATTTACAAACAGATAACGCTCCTTCCACATCGTACGACGACAAGACGATATCGAACAATTGTTGAAATTTGAGTTTGGAAGCGAAAAATCGAATTGTCTCCTCCAATTGATCGGATTGCGAACGAATGAATGTTAATGCAGGTACTACACCGACCGAATCCAAATGTTTTAAGCAAATCGTCGCATAAAGGATGCCTATGGCAGCCGGATATTTCTCTTTGTCATTGACGAGATTTTCAATGATTCGACGAGTAAAAAAATAAATATCTGTTAAATTTCTCTTCGGATTTAATGTGGTCGTTTGACATTTATCGAAATAGAATGCCAATTCATATTCTTTATTAACATTCTCATCTGATAATAAATCGAAATATCGATTCAATTTTTTTGTTTCATTTAATTTGATGAAAGTGGAAATTAAATCAGTTAAAAATGTTTCCACTTTTCCACCGTTATATCGGACAGCTGCATCATGCATAAAATTCACATGTATTCGATGTTTCTCACAAAATGCTAATCCTTCCAAATATTCTTTATTATTCACCAAATCATCAATCAGATGATCTAATAATAATGGAAGGAAATGAATTTGTTCATAATTTCCTCGTAAACATAACAAAGTAATTCCCGTTCCATATTGATGGGAAAGAGAAGCATACTTTTCACAATTGATGGTCGATAAAATAGAAAATTGTGGATCGGTTAACGATATCATGTGAACATGATCGAAAACATGCTGCTGAGCCAATTTTGTCACATTACCTAAATTGTGAATAGTTTGAACAAAGAATAAATATCGTTTCTTTTCACCTAATAAAATTGAATGAACATCGATCAAATTTAATAAAATCTTATTGTCTTCCAGATCAACAATGATTAAATTCTCATCACAATTCATTATGAGAAGATTATTTATCAAAATCACTTCATTCGACATTCCCAAATTGGCAAGTGGGACATTTCGACAGTGAAGATTTAGGTCATTATCAACATCCAAAATTCTCCCGGGGGACAATTCGTCCAAAATATTTCTCTCAACACAAACCATCTTTTCCTTATCGCCATCAATATGTTTGTATAAGGTCAATTGTCGTTCATCGATCGGTTTGAAAAGATTGGAAATTTGAGAGGTTTTTGTTGGAAAATAAAATTTTTGATTTTTTTTAGCGAAACTTTTTCGCAATCGAATTTCCTTTTCATATTCAATCAATTTCTCATCATCCACTTCGTCGAATGGTTCCAATTCAATAATTCTCTCGTCAATTAGACGGACGACAATCGAATGATTATTCCAAACGAAAATGTCGTTGATTAATGTGTTGAATGATAATTGATAGGAGGAGAAAGGTAATGGAATATTTTGGAAATTGGAAAAGAATTCGAGTTGATTCGAATTGACCAGACATCGACCACCAGCAAATGATAAATGTGATTGTGTGAAAATAAAATAAAGGAGATCGATATTTCCATTATCGTAAATGATGAAACATTTCATCAAATCATCTTGAGAGGAATTATCATTTTCATGAATGAATTTCATTTGTCGTTTCATCAATTTAATGTTGATGATTCTATGTTGAATTGGGAAAGGTATCGTCTTCATAAGATAATACGAATCGTTAGATTCTCGATAAAAAGAGACATAATGTCGTAAATTCCATTCGAAGGCAATAGCGAAAATTTTCTCTTTGAAAAAACTAATATCAATAATTTCTGTGATGTCGTTGACTGAGAGATATTTCTCAAATTCATTTCGAATGAGACGAATCGAATTGAAATGTAATCCATTCGATTCGAATATTTCTAATGTTCCCACACCATCCAATGACGAACAACATCCCACCACAATATGATTTGCATTCGGACGCCATACGATTCGTTCGCCGATTCGATAAACGGAAATATCAGAACGACCGATCAATTTCACATGGAGTCCATTCTCGAATTGGAAGACGTCAAATAATTGTCTTTCATTAATTTCATATTGAATGAAAAAGAAATCGTCGGTTGAATTCCATTCCATTTGAAAAGTGGGAGAGAAACGTTCAGTTGTTGATGTCAATTCTCTGTGTCTTAAAATGTCTACTTTATTAGCTGTTCCTTGAAATTGAGTGGCGACTGAACCCCAACCAACATCCACTTGAAGATTATAGGCGGATTGTTGAGAAAGAATTCCATCTGCCACTTTCTCGTGATTATCGAGAGAATAAAGTAAAAATTCATATTCGTTTCCTTCAATTTTCTTCAATAAAAATAAAATAAATTTCATATTATTCGATGTCTTCATTGCACAAATTTCACAATCGTCAAATGATAAATATAATTTGGCGGATGGCACAGTTCTTTCATTATGGAGAACTGGTATCTCATAAACGGTTTGTTGATCGATTCGATAATAAATAGCTGATCCATTTAACCAATTGGACTGAGCGAGAACCATGTCTTTAATCGTCGCTTCGGCATCCCAAACCTTCTTGTACACATATCTACCCGAATCAACATAAGCACAATGAATAGAAGTATTGTCAGAGAAATAAATCTCATCATATTTCGTATAAACAATGTTATCCACATTCAAATACAATTGATTATTCCCATCTTCTTCATTCTTGTAGAAGTAATGATACGAATCGATAAGACTCAATTCTTTCATTATTTTTTTCAACTCAAAATACTCTTGAGAAATCAATTATATAATTGCACGTGAATTATATTACTTCTGCCCCTTCAGCTCAAATTTCTTTTTCAATCAACATTTTTTTTACTTCTTTTTCCACAATTCTCATTTATTTCTAATTGCAAATTTTACTTGAACACTCCCTCCCATTCACTCAATATTCATTTTTTTCCTCTCAAAATAAATTTCCTCTCTCATTTTATTTCACAATTCTTTCATCCGATATTTCCACTACTACAAGTCTCTCAATCGACTCTTTATCTCCAGAATAGAATGAATGTTCTCGACGAACACATTTGAGACGATTATTTTGTAGTTATATGAAACAAGTTCAATTTCAAACAGATAGAATAAATAGATAACAATGATTGAGAGATTAAAAGATCCTAAGGGAATAAAATTTACATTGAATACGATCAACGTTTGGAAAATAGCTGTTCAGATTATTTGAAATCTTCTGCAAAATTGAATAATCTTGAACAGTTTGAATTTTTGACTGTTACAACTTATTATGTAAGTCACAAATTCTACTTAGCAACTACAGAAATATCACATATAAATTTGAAATACGGTACATCACAGGATAATTCTTATCTACAATATTAAATGAAGGAAATTATTAATCCATGATCTTCATGAACGAATGCAAAAATTCTCTTCACTTTTGTGTTGTTTTAGGTATTAGGTATTAGGACAAATTTAAAATCTCTAGGAAATTTAAACAATTAAAATTTCTCATTTAGTGCATACAGTGTATTTCCAATAAATTAATCGAGCCGATAGATATCATACGATACGACTTGTGATGATGAGGATCGTTGCTGGCAAAGAAATAGTTAAAAAATTAATTTTAAATTTGGATAGTATGGGAAAAGATTGAGCAAATGTGAAAAATATTAGTACGGAAATTTAGGAAGTGAGAGAGTTAAAATCAGAAATTCTTTTGAAAAGGGGATTGATGGTGGAAGAAAACCAAGCGAGACAAAGAGACTAATCTCCTAATAAGCTGATTGTAGGCATGATCGATCAGGGTAGGGTATTAAGGTTGGGTACCGTCGTGTGGGGGCAATTTAGGAAAGTGGGACAAATTATGAAGAAACTTTTAAAACTTGTTTTAAAAGAGATTTTTTAAAGTCGATGCATATATATATATATATCATTAGGTAGCCCATTAAAAATTCTACAGGTTAATATTTCTTCATGACATTTTTCTTTCAAGCTATTTTATGTTAGGTTGGAATTTGTTAAATTTTGAAAATTTGTGCCCAATCTTTTTTTTTCTATTAAAAACTGTCCTTAGAAATAATATTAATACATAATTATTAATGGTGAAAATATTATAATATGTGAGTTAAATTGTTCTTTATACGCTGATATAGCGAAATTTAAAAATTAATTCCGATAATAGGAGGTACAGACACTCTTCCGCTTATTCTTCTTCTACGTTATTTCATCTCGAATTGTAAAGATACATAATTGAAATTTATAATATGTCTTCTGTATACATCGAAAGCATTTGATTCTGTTGATAATAATTATGGTATTGAGATAGATTATCGATAGAATTATTATTAGATAGATTGAAATTAGACAGAGGGGTGTTCACGAGAATTATATTCGTTTCATTGAACGTCTCTCTAAGGATTCATGTGGACAAGTGAAAGTTAACCGGAATTTAGGGAGTGAGTTTAGGTATTAGGTATTACGGTGCAAGACAAGGCTCTACTTTGGCACCGTGGTTGTTCGGGAAAATCATACACGGAAAATCATTATTGGTGGTAAATGCTGTCCGGCAATCTATGCATATGCCGATGATATGGTGTTATTTTTTAACAGTAAGGAAATTTTTTATGTAATGTTACTGTTAATTCAGGAAGGAATTCGTGGATGTGGATAAAATGTAATGATCCGAAATTTAAATTGTTGATGATTATTCAATTGAATGAAAGCGATATTCCAATGTTTGAATATAAATGTAATTGGCAGCAGATTTCTTAGTTGTTATTTAGACTGTAGAAAAAAGAGTTTTGCAGCCGTGGGTTGTACGTATTAGGTGTAAGTACATTAGAGCTTTTCATTCTATAAACCATCGGTGTACATTTTTTCCCATTTCTCTAAAACTAAAGTTGTTTCATACGTTCTGCTGTGATTTTTATGGATTACGGGCAGCTAATTCGTTCTCAATGAAATCAATGTATACATTGGATCGAGCATATAATCGATATATTCTTTTTTTTCCTTTTTTTTTTAAAAAGTGAAATTCCCGTTGGGATAAATTTTTTGATCGATCTCCTCTACGGTCAGTGGTAGGAGATCTCTACGTGAGACGTGTGTCCCATCGTTGTGGCGTTGGGAACGTGCATAAACCACTATGTTATGCACGCCCCAATATGACTCTATTCAGGTGCAGGGTACGTTATTTCGCAAATATGCGTGGAACGTGCGTAGACATTCGAAGTCTTTTAGGATGTAAAAGCTCCTTCTCAAGAGCATTTATCTTGTTTATTGTCGATCTTCCTCCATTTCCGATTGTGTTGACTAACAAGAAGTATCGTAAGAAGTATCTTTCTCTACTGGAGAAGATGGAGAAGAGCCTTCGAATTTCCTATTCCATCTTTCAATGACCTCTTACCACTTACGTCTCCTTTATCGTTTTTTTGTACATACTACACTCTTCTGAAACCTACTCGATTGTTTAATGCAAGAGACAGATCTATTCTCCATCGATTACTTGTTTCCAGACAATGTCAAAAATCAGATTCCAAGATGCCATGAACTAATTTCTAACGACCAATGTCGTGATTTTTTAATATTCATCTATCAATTAACCTATAGGGATTTACATCTAAAATGAAAAATAAAAAAAATTAAATTATTTATCTTTAACAATTATTTGGCTATTGTATCCGCTATTCTTCCTTTATATTAATGAATCGATTCGTCCTTCTTTCAGTTAATTTTGTTAGATTTTTGATGTAAAATATATTATTATTTAATATGTGATAAAGCAACCTTTTCTCTATATAGTTGTGATTAAATATTGGATAACTTTTTGATTATATCGGAATTAATCTTCTGATGTTTATTATGTATGATATTCCGTCGATTCGCAATATAAGAGCAATTGGTGATTGTTAATAATTTACTTAAAACAAGCTTTTTAAACTTAAGAGGTTTGCACCTACAACATTTCACTTATTTCACTTAATAATTCCTAAGTTTGTAAAAACGAAGGAAATAATTTTAATTAAACGTTTAGGTAGGATTAATTCAAGTTTTTCGTCAGATTTTTGAAGTTAAAAGGTATATTTCACGAACGTTTATTGAGTAATAAGTGCAGAAAATTTGGATAGAGAACGGCAACTCCCGTACTTTTCGAAAGTTGGTTCAGCGATGTTAGTTGAATCAGAATCCTGTGAAATCTTTATTAAGAGTAGTGACAAAGATGCCAACATAAATGCTCAGTTGAAAGGCATTTCTGTCCTGTATGTTCGATCAAGGCAGTTTAATGTTTCTTGTGTACTGGATAGTGAGACAGGTAGACCATATTCTCAGCTCCAATATGATGGAGAAAAATTTATAGCGGTGAAAAGGAGAATAGAAAGATCGGAATTCACATTTTATTCTATCGACTAAAGTTGAACTTTTCTTTTTGGACTCGATCTGACAACCTAACAAATATGTTTATTTTTCTCAAACACTTTATATCAATCTAGAAAGTTAGAGATGTTAGTCAATAGTTTGGATTAACTTTCCTTACCTAAAATTTGTCTTACTAACAGTGGAGTGGTAACGAACTTAATCTTTCAACGTTTTTTACAAACGTTACATAAAAATGGTATTCGTTTAACTTTAACATTCTTCAACAGTAATTTCTTTGACATTTGAAAGTAACCGAGATGAGATTAATGTAGAATTGAAACCATAATATTAAATTTATGAATAAGGGAGAAAATAATATTAGAAACTCTTAATTGTTGAAAAATTATAATGAATGCAATAACAAGAAAATGTTAAAATAATTAGAATTTGAAAATAAATATTGTGCATAAGTCTCTTGAAATCATATTTGGCAAAAAGAAAAGAAAGAAATTCAATTTACTTAATTATCTATTGGACCATTATTTATCATTCCACGGCCGTACGGTGTACCACCTTTTCGCCCATCACAAACTGCGATATATGTGTTATTGCGTGTTCTGGAAATGCATTGTGCTACGCTCATTGATCCATTCATTTCGATATCGTGACCCATTTCCTTCAAATGTTTTTTAATTGTCTAAACAAATTTCACTGAATTAAAAAAAAAGTCTCAATATGAAACTTCATTGAATCCTCTTTCCAAATATGTTACTTTCGGCATTAGTTGATCATGTATCCTTTTCTCATCGATACAGGAAACGATATCACGTCCTCTAAAAAAGACTTCGCTTAAAATCTGTATAGATTAAGAAATGGAATCATTCAATTTCAAAATAAACTTGAGCAGTTGTTGTAAATATTCTGGTGCCACCCGATGCTCCAATAATATGTTCAATTTTGTTATTTCCATCGACCACTATCGCCGGAGTCATGCTCGATAACGGTTGTTTTCCAGCTTTTATAAAATTCGGTTTTGATGGAGGAACGCCAAAGAAATTCTCTGCGAGCGGATTAGAGAAATCATCCATTTCATCATTGAATATGATTCCTGTTCGACGTCCGATGACTTTCGATCCAAAACTGACAAAAGAGAATATTCCAGATTTCCTTCATTTGAAATTTCTAACTAAAGATTCACCGTATGAGTTGATGAGACGGCGTTACCATTCGAATCGACAACAGATAAATGAGCAGTACCTGTCCGATCAGTTGTATCGCTGAATTTGGCGCCATATTCCTCGAATTTCAAAGTTGTGTCATTTTTAATTTTTTTGAAAATCTCATTAATATTATCATCAGATAACATACCTTTGATGACCTGAAAAGAAAAGATTCGAAGTAAATTCATCGAATTGAGTAACATCATTATCAATGTTCTTTTCATCATTCATTTGATCGCCGAATTCACTTCGTTTAGCTGCACCGAATTTCATCGCTTCAACAAATCGATGATAAAACAAGAAAATGTTGTCCACTTTATTCTTTCCATAAAACCCTTCAATAAATAATTAGCAACATAAATTTACAAATGAATATAACTATTCATCATTTTCATGATAAACGCTAAAACGGGACCAGAACTAGGAAATGGAAGTGTATACATTCTCCTGTTTTCACCAATATTTACAAACAACGGTTCCGGTCGTCTAACATGATATTGTTCCATATCTTTCTCCGTAATATTTCCACCTTCATCCTTAATATCGCTCACTATTCGTTTGGCTAATACGCCAGAATAAAATGTCTCCGGATCAACGGCAATTAATCGTAAGGTAGTAGCCAATTTCCTCAGAACGATTATATCATCCTTCACATAAGCCTTTTTCGTTTTTGGATTAATTAAAAATTCTCTGGAAATCATTCATTTTTCCTATTCATATTTTTAATGAAGATGGAAACCTTAATGGATTGTATGTTGTTGAATTGAGGACTTTCTTTCGTAACGTCGAATTGATCGCTTTGGCGAGAGCTGATGAAACGGGAGAACCTTGTTCTGCCATATCGATCGTCGGCTGAACTAATTGAGCCCAAGTTACATATCCACTTTTGAATTTATTGAAGATAGTTGAATATAACTTCACTTCTCCCGGTATACCAATAGCATTCGGCCCTTTAAACAATTAATCATATAAATCAATCATAATTCAATATTATTATTCATCATCAATACAAAAACCATACACATGAATAAAGCACATGCTATTTTAAGTGTACAAAACATTCTTCAAACAGTTACACAATCTTTTCAAGCAATTTACTAAAAACTATGGAAAATGGGAAGAATGCCGAGATAATACTCTTTTCGAAACGAGATGAGAAAATGAACGAAAATGGTGATAATAAATCGTAAAAGACATACTCTTCTCCATAAACAATCTCATTAATATATAATGTTTAACTAAAGGAAGAAAAAAAATGATAACATCATCTCAATGATATTTGAAGTATAATAAAAATTATAAAGTCTTTCATCTTTTAAAAAAATTTTTCAATTATAAAAATTCTTTTTATATAATTTTTTTTATATATAATTCTTTTTTCATTTAATTTCAGTTCAGAAATAAATTTGATGGAAATAAACTATAAATATAATAGAGAGAAAACAGAAAACATCGAACCTGCTCGACTACCATCAATATCTTTATCAAACATGTGCTGAGAAGCGCTTGCTGGTGCTTCCTCACGTCCATTAAAAACGTAAACTTTATTTTCGGGTTTCCAATAAATAACCCAGAAACTACCACCACCTATGCCCATACTGTGCATATTCTGAATTCCTGTACAGAAAGCAGTAGCAATGGCCATTTCGACAGCATTTCCTCCCAACTTCTCGATTTGTCTAGAAAGGTTCTTATATGAATTTCGAAGAAAAATGAAACGAATATTCTATCAAACTGTCCTACTCGGCCACATAGTGGGGTGTCAGATGCAAGAGCTGAGGATTGATATTCAGCCCATTTGGATGGTATTTGCACGTAATTCTCATGAATTTCACTGATACTCAACTTTTTGTCATCTTCTTTTGGTGATACAGAAAGGATAACGGCTAAAATAACGGTAATCGCAATGATACATCCACACACGATGAATATGCAGGATGTAGTAATCCGTCTGATATTGGTAATTATCATGAGTCGATGGAAAAAGAAAAAATGAATAATGTTGGGAAAGAAAGTTTTTAGTATGGAGAACTTTTTGATGCTTTTCTCATTTGGCACTGATTGAGTATCTTTCTGCTCGATATTTGTCTCATTCAATTCAATACTGTGAAATGCTGTGTTATCCATCAAAAATGTCTATCAATCGTCATAGAAGAGATTGTTTATTTGAGAAGAATGAATGGATAGATAAAGGTAAATAGAAAGAATTGGATGATTTCGAGTTGTATTCTTCTCAAACATGAACATTCGAATGAGTTACAAGGATGATAATTATTAACGTATAAATAAAGTGAAAATAGAAATATTTACTGAAATAATAGAAGAGAATAATTATCTTTATGCATATTCATAAAGACTACCCTTTAATAGACAGTTTCCGTTACTCAATTGGATGAAACACATTAGTAAATTCTGGTTCTCAACTAATATTTTTCTGGGGAGGAGACTCACTCAAACGACGAATGATGAAACCGACTTGGGAGTGAATTGTGAGGCAAAGAATGAACACTCTCACAAGAAGAAAGTATCATGTTACTACCAACATAATATGGACATTAGCTTAATGAATTAATTTGGAAATATGGGAAATTTTATGGATATTCTCCTTCCTCATATACTCTTCCCAATATAGTTCCAATAATCCTTGCGCATGTTACGATGAATGAAATGGCCATTCACTTCATCCGTCTTACCAAAGATCTTTTCTTTTATGAATTACATGTTATTTCATCACTAATTTACACCACCAACACTCGTCATCGAAAAAATTAAGTTGATGGAGATTAATCGTTTCTTTATGAAATTCTTTTTTTCGTAATTCATTACTTTTCAACGATACTTGTCGTTTTCATTAGAGAATCTAATAGAAATCTTTCTTTTTTTTTTAAATGACTAACTGAATAAATTTATGGAGAATATGATGACGATGGTGAGTATGATGATGGAAATGAAGAATGGAGGAATGGGGAAAGAAATCAAAAATTTTTTTTGTTAACAAGTTTTCTATTTATAATTGAATGGATCATTTCCACCATCTTCAATAGTATCATATAACTGGTGAAAAGTTTCTTTAATGTCGATAACATATATGAACATCCGTCAGACATTGGGAATAATAAATAGAAATAGCTAAATCAAATAGAGATCTACAAATAAGAATTTCTTTTTTTTTTAACGAATTCTTTTTAATTCAAGTAGTTGTATCTCCAAATCAAATGATCTTTCGACTACAATAATGATCAAGCAAAACTAAATTAGTGAGAACATTCATTGAAGGTAAAGAAAAAGTGTAAACTTATTTAAATTTACAATTAGTCCATCCATCATTACACTCCTCACCAGGAGAACTCTTCGTTCCTCTAATAGTTTGTGTGTGGAAGAAAGTGGAATATCTGGGAGGTATCTACTGTAAGAAGGAAACGAATATTATGGACGATTACATCATTCGTGACCACTGGCTGTAGAATAATTGAGAATGAGTTGAGATGTATTCATACAATTAAACCTGAGAGGGACGATGTGAACTGTTCACTCCTTACCAAGCAGTACAATCACACATTCTGCGTTAAGAAGAAGAATGGAGAAAACTAGGAATTGTTGATGTAAATTCGACGTTGTAGATGATGGAAAACGCAGATGGAACTGACACGGTAGAATAAGAAGTGTATGTAAATAACACGCAAATGAAAATAATTATCTTGATCAAAGAAATAGTATACTAGGCATAATAAGTATATCAGCAATAATACGATGAATTTACTAAATATATTTCGCCTTTTTTACCTGAAATCTTTTCACGAGACAATTTTATCAAAAGAAACAATTGAATATTTTAACCATCGTTCTTTATCAATCTTTGAGGAATTTCAATGGAATGTCCTCAATTCCATACATTCGTCATCCAACGACATTCAAAATATTTTTTCTAGGATTCTCCTATTTCAAACACCAACTTACAAGATACACGGAAAATGCATCACGCTAATTCTGCCGTCATATGTTCAATGTTCATCGTCGTATATAGAAATCATTAAACATGCATATGTTTTCCAAATACAAATCACCGATTAATTCTCCGTCAGAACATTTGAAGAAAATCCTCTTCTTGTCTATGCGATTAAATCTCTAATCGTTATCTAATCCTATACGTTTCCCTTAACATATGCGAAGGAGAATCAGTAATAACATAAGACCATATAATTAATAATCGAATATTCCATAACAAATTGACGTCAGATATTTATTTTCTTCCCGTAACATCCATTAATTGTCTTTTCCGTTCCATCATCATTTTCTCAGAGAAATATTTACAATGGAACAACGAGAATTTCAGTCGAAAGAATTAATTATAATCGTGGATGATTGTTTGTTATAAATCGACTGGTAATTTACCAAACAAATCTCTTTTATTTCATTTGCAAAATGAGAAATTTATGGGTAAAATATTCCATTTTACTCTTAATTGTGTTCATATGATAAGCAGCCAGATGAAATGCTTAGTAATATTTAACGATTAATTGAAATTATTATAACTGAAAGAAGATTACAGTCTCTAATTTTTTGTCTATTCATTTTCAACAATTTCATATTTTCATTCTATTAAGTTGAAATTGGAATAGATATGGTATCGGTATGGAAATGAACTATTATTATAGTCTTATAACCTCTTATACAGGTTAGACGTCGATGGAGTACATATAATCTGGTCGTCTAAGAGGAAAGACATTGAAAAGTAATATACAACATGGGATTGTTGAACTAACATGAAAAGTAACCTCGAAAATTTAAAAATTTTCTTAGTAATATAATAAGTAACCTGAGAGAGTTTGATTGGGGAAAACATTTGATTAATCCTATTTGGTACAAACATAATTAAATTTTCGGAATAAATTAATTCTAATTGAATCATTCGTATCATCCAAATTTCTAAACATCGGAAAAAAAATCCAAAATTGATTATCTCCCAAACGAAAATGACTTTGTCCTCTTTCGAGAAAGAAGTTCTGTCTCGAAATTTTAAATGAGTTTTCTTTCTCTTTCCATCATTTCCATTGATCACAGTTCCATAAAGAGATTGGAAAAAAAAACTTTTAGCCTCGTCAATTAGTTGAGAGATTAGTTGAACCAATTTGAAATTATTAAATTTTTCTAATTTATTCGAATTTGACTAAATAATTCCAAATGGAATTCAATTGCATCTTCATCATTTTCATAACAAGAACGAACATGTGAAGAAGAGTCAAACACGTGAAGAGTCAACATAATTTTTCCATTTGACTTATCTTGCACGAAATGAATGGAAAATGAAAAGTTTATTAAAATATCAACAATAATTCGAATAATATGGAAACTAATAAGATTTTTATAAAACTCTCAATAAAACAGATCGAATCTTATTATCATAGTTGTTGTTGTTTTTGTTATTATTAAAATTATTGTTCTTTTTTTGGAGATTCAATCATCGCTATAAAAGTATGCATGAAAAGAATGAAAAAGAGGCAAAATGATGATAATAAAATGAAAAATTTTTAAAACAGAAAAATAGTTCTTCTTTGCATAAAATTTACAAGAATGAGATTTGAGAGATAATGTGAGATAGAGATAAAGAGAGAGAGAGAGAGAGTTCTGTAGCAATGTTTCGATGATCAATTCCGTCGAATTGAGTCTTATCATGATTAATAAGTTGAAGGAATTATTACAATACCTCTTATATACTCTTCGCGAAGAGACATATAATAAGTAGGATGAATAATTTATCAAATTCTGTTCTAGGTGTTTGATGTAAAGAATATTCTTCTCAATTCTAATGGATACATATTAATACAAGCATGGCAATCACCGCAATCAACGTGACCACAGCATAAACTATGAATAACAATGGTTTCCATCGATATCCCTATAAATGTCCATGAATAAAAGATTTGAAGAAAAAAATAATAAACAGCTGGTTTCTCCGATTGCATTTGAACTTCTTTCTTCGTTATCACAATACCATATTTCCCTAAATTCTTCTCCGCCGTGTCACTCGTACAACATTGATGTATGGCGAGTATCAGTTCGACAATCATGAAGAAAATTGCCCATGCCGCAATCAACCAATACAAAGCGATGGGGAATGGATGAGAAATAACTCGTAATCCCAAAAATATAGCGACAACTGAAGAAAGAAGTTGAAAGAATTAGTGAAGAAAAAAATTGAATGAACTTGAGAGACAGAAGGCCACGTTACCCAACAGCCAATGAAAGAAACAGTATAGACAATAAAGACACGAGTTTTCTGGACTTGGTGTACAGAAACCGAAGACGAACTGAAAATATTTTATAGACGATCATTTATGTTGAACATGTCTCTCCTAACTTGTAGAACTGCTAAAATTATCACAATTATTCCTATTGTTGAATGGTCATACACTTTACTCCATTCCCAATTCAAATCGACCAATATGATAATGAATGCGATTAACGTTAAGATTAAAGCCAAGACTGATAAAGAAATATGTGTCTAAAGAGAAAAGAAAAATATTAGAAAAACAAATTTCAATAAAATTAAACCGGCCACCAACAAACTGATCGATAACGTTCAGTAGTTCTATTCCAGAACGATTGATAGAATCGGGCGATTAAAAAGGAAATACTTGACAATAAGATCCAAGCAATTATCATGAGACAAGCTTAAGTAAAATAAAAAAATTGGATAAAAAAATCATTTGAAAAAAATGAAAACCATGAGCTTTGATACTTCCGTTAATGTGACGTGTTGCACCGAAATTTGCATCATGATCACCAGATCTTCCAAAATTTATCGGTTTTGAATTAACTAAATAATTTTCCGCTTTCATTGGTTCACCTGAATTATATGAATTTAAAAAGATGAATAAATTTATTGATTGAAATTTTATGGAAAATGAATTCGAACGATATTGTGGAATTGATCCTCTCGGTGTGATGATATAGAATGGATGTGCATTGAAATCCTCCAATTTGCCTTCATACTTCTTGGGTGGTGATTTCAATCGATCAAATCCACATTTTATTCGACCATCTTCAAAATGACCATGTGTATTCTCAATTGCTACATGTTCATCGTCGTTATCTAATGGTTCGATTTTGGTTGAGTAGAAAGTAGAGGCCACTTTGACGATACCATCTTTTAGTTGACATGACACTAAATGATCGTTACCTAAACGATGATCTCTAGAGAAAGCTATTCCTGTCCATCCGTCACTTTTCGTGTTTAAATTGAATCGAACACGATCCTTGAAATATTTCCATGTAATTAAGTTGTCACAATCGAATCCTCGACAATTACCTGGTTCGAGATAGCAAGCATTCGTATTTCCACAATTATCTACATCGAACTCGTCGTTCTCGTCTTCGACATCTGTTGAGCAAGTGATCTGAGATTTGGTTGAGAGTTGGTTGAAGGAAAATGGAAAATAACCGTATTGAGTAGAAGAATTGATAGAAGAAAAAGAAAATATCGAGTTCGATTAAGATTCATAATAAATGTGAGATTGTATCAGTTTT
Source organism: Seison nebaliae (assembly GCA_023231475.1). Lineage (NCBI taxonomy): Eukaryota > Metazoa > Rotifera > Pararotatoria > Seisonacea > Seisonidae > Seison > Seison nebaliae. The sequence continues at coordinate 24,757 of JALJEE010001021.1, read as the reverse complement.
GTTTGAATATGAATTAAATTGAATTTGATGCGAGAGACGGATCGTAAAGAAGACACTCCGTTAATTATTGATTGACACTTTCAACTGATCGATGAAGAATGTTGAGAAAGTTTCAATTAATTTCTTTTCAAATTATTCAATTATTTTCTTCTCGGTTTTCATTGAAATGATTCTATTTTGTTAATTCAACATAATTCCCAATAGACAACAATATATTATTTCGTTTATAAGAAAAGAATCTCTCCTTGCTCTTTCTCTTTCTCTTTCATTCGCGAGATCTATCGTATTCGAATCAATAGAAATATATATATATAGAGAGAGAGAGATGTTGATTATTTTGAGAAATTATATCATACAGATAGGAAAAGATGATGATGGATTATAAAATGGAGAGAAGATACACGAAGGTAACATAAGGACAAATGTTTTATTTGAACCGAATTATTATTTTCTTCTTATTCTTCTTCACGTCACAGATTAGTCATCGGAGTTTACTATTATTTCCTAGTCTCTCCTTACAACAACAACGTGAGTGGCAGTTGAATAAGAAATTTCATTCCGATACTCAGAGATTTTATAAAAAAGAAAAAGGTCTTGTAAATTCTCTCCCAATCATGGTTTGGGGTGGGAGCGTTACAGCCGCAGATATAGTTACAGATACGAACGGATGACTAATAATAATGGAATGTGGAGGTGATGGTGGTAGAAATATTGGGTGGATAGTTAGTGGAAAAAAGAAGAGGAAACAGAAATATTTTCATACATTCCTACATATTCGCCCTCCCCTCCAACCAACAATTATTATTATTTTCACCTTACGGTATGTTGTGTGCGTGCGTGTGTGTGTTTGTGTTCACATATCTCTCCAGTTGATACGATAAGTTCCTTATTTATTTCTTCTATTATGTAATGATGAATGAAGAAATAAGAAAACTGTTTTGTAGACGAATCATCTTCATCTTCACCATCATCATCATCATTTTTTTAGTAGGTATAATAAAATTATTGATGTATAAATAGCTGAGTCAGTCAGTGGATGTGTTAGGATATTCAGATGTACCGAGAGGATATATATATATATATATATGGAAATCATTTATCATGATGATGATAAGAATTAATAGAAGAATAAAATCTATCAAGATGGTTGGATGATTGATAAATGCGGATCTTCTAAATCGTAATATATTAGTAATGAACGCCATTGACGAAAATGAGAGAGAGAATGTAATTACACAACACATAACCATTAGGGATGATTTTAAAACTACTACTCGTCTTGTCGGACTGGTATATCTACATTCAACGTACGATGGAGAGAGGACGAACTGTTCTCAACTTTCTCAAACAAATATTGAACAACTATTACTACAATACGATGATGGTGATGGTGGTAGTTAATATCTGTTCGTTTTTACCCATTCCTTTTCATTATTATATAATTTCCATTGCCTTCATACTCTACCACCACATCTACATCACATCTATCATACATTATCATCGTATATGCTGATGATGTAACAATCGTCAATGTGAGTTATATTAATTGAAATGTTGATTCATTGGAACATTTCCTTCTCCTTCCAATACAGATCATTTACACAGATCAGTTAAAAGAAGTTTAAAACGATCAAGTCGCTCCTTCTCGCTCCACAAACACATTTGATGAAGAGTTTCAATCGAACGTTGTTTTTTCTTTAGAGATTTATTTGACAGTGTGAGAGATAAGGAAATGACATGAATTAATTTATTCTCTCAAATTTAATGCGGATTGTTGATGGGATATGAGAATCAGACGAGAATATTGATTTGATGATATCGATGAAATATATCGATTTTGTTTAATTAAATAAATAAATTTCTTCTCTTTTCGTTTTGTTATTAACAAGAAAAATATTTATATACATACTATCTCTACATGTGTCTTCTTTTAATTAAATAATTAAATAAACAATTACTCTCTTTTCTCATTGATCGTTTCACTCATGTTTTATGATATGTTAACTTATCAACAAATTATTAGTGTTGTTGTTCAACATTTCGAAAATTGTGCCAACTGTTATTTATGATGTTTAACGGACGAAAAACGAAAAAAAAAACTATTTTTTATCTTCCACTTTAATTTTGAGATATTTCCGATGACATTTCTGCTAATTACTTGATCCTCTATTCATTTAGCGACATATTTCATGTAGCTATCATTCCTTCCACAACGATGTGCTATTATGTAGCGTGACTGTACTTGAATACTGAATAGTGTGAATACTATTGACATCGAAGAGTAACTGTAAAAATCAATTTGAATGTTTAAAATGTTGAAAACTAAAAGGAAAATGAGCTCAATTATCCGTACAGGTGTAGGAACTATAAAAAGTGTTTGAGTAAATCTCAAACATTCAAAATGAGTAGATACTTTCAATAATCTATTTAAAGTTTCATTCTTTCCTCCTATTAATAATTCCATTCGCGATTATCATCAACGAAAAAGAAAAGGAAAGTGGAGAATCTTTAAATAGATTAAAGAAAGATAATTAGAAGGAAATTTTGTTGTAAAATATCGGAAAATCAAATTGGACAACGATCGATAAGTTTGATAAGTTCGATCGAGTGATATTATGCATTCGGAACGATATTCCATCAGAGAAGAGAAACGTTTGGGAAAATATCATCATGAAATCGACGATCCATCCGGTATCATATCATTGAGAAAGAATACGATTATCATTTCAGATGCAGCTCAACATAATTTATGTGTGTTCAATTTGGAGACATCGAAATTGTTAGCTACCATTGGAAATACAGATACATTCTATTATCCGTTTCGAATGGTGAAATTGCCGAATGATTATTCGTCGACTGGATTACGGAAATTTAGACAACCGAAAATTAGTCTTCAAAATGAGAATTTCTTCCGACTTCAATCATCGAATGATATCGAACTTTCGAGTACTCGTCAAGAAAATAATTTGGCTTTTATACCACCGAGTACTATCTTTCCTTTGATGGAAATGGAGAATGATGGAATTCAAACAAAATTCCGTTTAGCTGTTCTCGAACGACCTCCAAGGAAACGAATAATCATTTTACGATTTACTTTACCTTCCAACGAAGAATTGGAGGATCGTTTAAAGAAACATGGATTGAAATCGATGGAAAATTTACGACGGACAGTCCTCCCAATCGATTATGTGGTGGAACGATATTTTGCAGATACATGGTTGATTCATCCTCGTGGAATTTGTTGCGATCAAGTCGGTCATCTCATTGTCATTGAATCGTTCATTAAACGCATTTCCATCTTCAATTCACAAAATGGAAAAATTCTTCATTGGTTCAAAGCGGAAGATAAATTGTGTTTTCCAACCGCCATCACTTCTGACTGGTATCGTCAATTGATTTATGTATGTGACAATCGTTCTTCTTCAGTTTGTGTTTTTGACTATTCGGGTAAATATCAGATGGCGATCGGTCGTGAATCTGTCACTAATTATCCGGCGGCAGTTAATTTATGTAACGACGGTGAAATATTAGTCATATCTGATAATCATATGGCGTTCAATATAACGATAATTAAATTGAGTGAATTTGTGGAAATTAAACGTCCAATAATACATCAATCCGTCGATCTCACTATTCCTGCTACGAACAAATCAAGTTTCTTAGAGAATCGTCAAGTTTTATTGATCGCATCAATTCTCGTTATGTTACGTTCTATCGAACGACAGGCACCTATCAATGACGTTTGTATACTCGATTCAAATTCCTTAGCGATGATCAGTCGAGATTATCGTTGTCATGTTTATATTCTGTCGGATAAGAATGTTGTGTCAAGGAATAGACAACCAGAAATGAATCAGGCACCAGCGAGAACGATTCCTTATCATCCTCCCAAACAACGACAGAGTAATTCGCCGATACAATATTATTTCGATTGTGAGAAACCACGTGAACAGAGTTGGAAGAAGTTTGTGGAAGGAAGACTTCCTGGTCACGAGAATGGTTATTGTATACATGAAGTGAAATTTAAGACAGTCTGTTTCCCTTGTATGATTGCATATCAAGAACTAGTCGGTGTATGTCCAATGCTACTCTAATGAGATGACATACCATTTTTATGAAGAAAATAATAGAAATTTATGAATTATGTTCTGGGAGAATTATAATATGAGAATTACATTTATTTATCTTCAGAAAATTCTTTTTATTTTTATACTCTATTTCCACTCCATCCCATACATAATTATATACCATTCATCCTCATATTTATTCATTCCATCAAAACTCTGTTATAATTGAACTTAATTTTTGAAAAAATGAAATTCTTCTTTTACTTCTTCTTTTCAATCTCCTTTATCCAGTTACTATGGACAACGAACATTAACTCCACAAAGAAAATTTAGTTTTTTTCCGAACAATCTCTCCTTTCCATCAATTGAAATTTTATTCGGAATACTAAAATTAGAACAAGTTGAAAATTGTCTTTCTTGAAATTGAAAAGATTAGGAAGAATGTTGTATATACCAAACGTGATTCGAGAGGCGCCTTTGTTGGAAAAATTTAATTTCTGTTTTCCGGTTTTCAATTTCAGTTCTATTCATTAATTTCCTTAACTAAATGTCTTTTAATCGGTTTTTCCAGGAGAATCGATATCAGGTTCGTTCTCCACCTATCACGAGAGACGTTTAATTCTTATTAACCACACCATCAGATAATAGACACACTACCAAGTGGCAATCAGGGCTCTAGTGTTGTAGTGAAAGATTTATATGATCGAAATAAGAAATTTGTATTGAAACGAGTTCTATTTAATGATTTTAAATCTTGATTTGTATACCATTCTCCGTATGTGCAGGTGGAGACATTGAGTAATGATCATGCGTCATTCCTATTTTCGGAGTTTGATCGTGATCGGAAGAATATGCCACCAGAATTCTGCGTGGTTCCCTCTTACATTTTCAAAGATTTCCTCATTGAAGCGTCGTCTATTCAATTGTGTATCATTCGGAAATATATACCGAACCTTTCCTTACTGGAAGTCGTCAATTATTACAAGGAGAACCATACGAAAATACCATTAGAAGTTCTATTCAACTTATCTACTGAAATTCATCACGAAAAAAATTAGACTATTGAAAAGATTTTTTGTTGCCTATTGGATATTGTGGCACATTTGCATGAACGTAACGTTTCGCATGGTGCCATTACTCCTGGTAACATTTTCTTCACTACTTTTACGAAACTGGAAGAATTTTTGGAGAGTGATGGAACTGATTTCCATTTCAAATTAACTGATTGGCTACCTGAGACGGCCCTGGAAATTTTGGTGAGAAATACAGTTTTAGAACCAAGTTCAATTCAATGTCCTCATTAGAAATGAGATTGATTGAATTTTAGATCTGCGATTAAAGTTACCGATTGAAGCGTCGGTTGATGTGAAAACTGGTGATGGTAAACGGAATGATATTTGGTCAGTAGCAATTTTGATGTTCGAATTGGTGACGAACTCAATTTTCCCAGTTACACCAATTCCCATTAAATGTTTATTCCATTTATAATTCTCTTGTTTTAGCAAAATACTTTTTTCGATTATTTGAAAATTATTCGAAAGGACGCCAAACATTTTTTCAATGGTTATGAATACAGTAAAATGAGGAATGTTAGTTGATGTCTCTTTAAATGTTGAAATTTCTTTAAATGTCTTTATTTCAGGTCTATCCAAGACAATTAATGAATATCATTGAACGGATTTTGCAGAAAAGTGAATTTGAACGACCGACCATCGAGTTTCCAATTTTTCAAAATTAAATTTCTTTACTCTCTATTCCTTTCTCGTATAGAATGATTTTAAAAGAGAAATATATAGATAACATTCTTCGAGAATATAAAGCCATTTTTTATAGGGAAACTCAGGCAACTCGTCCGATCAGTGAAGTTTCACTACCAGGCAATTTGACATTCGAAAATTATGATGAAGGTTTAAGTGATCAATCATTGGGTCTCGGACATACCATTCAATATTTAAGGAGATTATGTGACGACCTAACAAGATTTCCCATAAGAAACTTTACTGTTCCTCTCGACAACTTATCACCAGATCAATCAGAAGAATTCTCTGATGTTAAAGATGAAATGCTCAAATGGTATGCGGAGAAGTTGTTTGATAATGTCGTTAATAAAATTCGGTTATATCCTAAAGCGACAGACGTCCTTATTTATGGCGTACGTATCATCACGAAATTCATTTATGTTTATCATAATTGGAATGATGTGATTCCATTGAAGATAGATAATAATGATCCTCGATTGAATGAAGTTCTACAAAGTGTCTTAAGTTCATTTAAAGTTAACAATTATGCTGTAAATTTTTTATTAATTAATAATAATAATAATTACTTTTTATTTGAATTCATTTAGTTACATCATGATGATGAGCAATTTGTGAGAACGATGAATTATTTTTTCTTCGCTCTCGCCAGACATGGACAGAACATAAAGAAGTTGAGCTGCTTCGTGGGTTGTAGTCGAATATTCGACTCGATAATAATTCATTCGAAAAATAATTCTATTGTCAATGAAAGTCTTTATGTTCTCTGGAATATTTGTATGCACGGTTAGATCTAATTCGAAAAATGATTTCTTTATATTCTCTAATTAGACGAATGTCGGAACACATTCATTAAACATCAGACTATGGGAAAAGTGGCGAAATATCTCGGGAGAATGATCAGTCAATTTGTGGATTTGGGACCGATGGAAAGTACGGTGAGTTCGGTGAAAACTGAATCAACTCTCGTTGATTCGATATCATATGATAAATTGACAGAGAAACGAATTCATTATTTTACTATCGCTGTCAGTTCGTCGTTGGATTACGAAGCCGCTTCAAATCGGACGGTAAAGGATGTGGAAATAAATCTGTTGAATTCAAAAGACGACGAATATATTCTCATCAATCTGATGTTATTCATTTACATATTGAGTGGACATGTCGATTTCCGAACATATTTGACTCGTTTATTCCATAACTATTTTTCGAAAACTTCGAGCGACGACACTCTACCAGAATTATCGAGTGTAGCTGATGGGAGTGATGGTTCGAAGTTGGTGAAAGAGAAAACACTCTCACCTTATGATGATGGTGGTGATTTGATAAATGATATGATAAAGATTATGAAGGGTATTGCCCTTTTATCTTTCTCCACTTTCTACACGACCTTACAAGCCGTTTCAGTATTCGTTCGTCATGATGAATTTACTGCCTATTCTCTTTATCTTCAAAAAGTAGATTTAGATTTATTACTCGCTTATTATCATGTACTCGCTATGAGAACGAATGTGACTGGAGAAGAAATTGAAAAATCGAAAATATTCTCATTATCGACAGCGAGAGAGAATATGTTGAAACCGGCCGAATTAACTTTATATGATTTCTTACGAACAACAATTAATAAAAGTTATGGAAATACTTTCGTCGTTGATAATATCATCAGATTATACGAAGCATTAGGATCTCACGAAGACATCGCATTCTTACTCTCTTTATATGATTTCCAATCGGAATTCATTAACATCATCCTGGCAAATTTCCAAAAAGATGAAGTTTCTTTCAATTCTCCAAATAATTTTTTTCAATTCCATTTTAAGATGATCATCGAATCGTGTGGAAGATTAACGAGAATTTTAAATAATCTCAATTTATCTAAACATAAATTCCATAATCTCAAAATGATTTCCCATAAGAAATTGGGACAATTTATTGAGAAATACGAAGAACATCGTTCAAGAGCTTCTCTAACTTTCACGGCAGCTCAAGTAGATGTAGATCAATTGCGAGAAGATGTTCGTTATGATGCTGAACAACTTATTCAAAAGACATATTTGTTGACACAAGCAGATATGCATCAAACTCTTGATGCATTACCAGAATATAAGAGCACTACCAGTTCCGAAGCAAAGACGAGTACAAAGAAAACTTTGAGCGAACTAGTTACCGAAGAGGAAACAGCGAAAAAGACTCCAAGTCATGAAGAAGGAGATGGAGTTAAGGAAGATAAATCGATGAATGAAGAAGATGTGGAAGAGAAAGGAAGTGCAGAAGAAAAAGAAAGTCCAGAAGAGAAACGAAATGTAGAAGAGAAACGAAGTGTAGAAGAGGAATCAGCAGAAATTATCGACGAGACAACTAAAGTGACTGAGGAGAACGAGAAAACAAAAAATTCAGAGACGAGTGAAATCAAAGAGGAATCTTTGGAAGAAAAATTTAGTAAATTACAATCAGATAATCAGTTAAATAAATTGGCTTCGTCTGAGAAGGATGTGAACAAGTTGAGCGCTCCCAGAAGTTCAACTAATAAGATTGAACAACCAGTTGAAAAAGCGACAGTATCGAAATCTCAATCGAAATCTCAATCGAAATCCCAATCGAAATCACAGACGAAGGAATCGACCAAAGAGATCAGGAACGAAGTAGAAGAAATATCGGAAGAACGTCCAGCAGAAAGTGAAGTGAAACCAGAAGAAGGTTCTGTAGAAAAAGAAGTCAAGAATGAAGTGGAAGATGATATTGAAGAGGAACATGAAACTGGAGAATAAGAACTTCATTTTCTCCATTCCATTTTATCTAAAAAAAGGAAATGAACAAACTTAAATTATTTTTTCTCAGATTTTATTTTTAAGATAATTTTATAATTTCTTTCTAATTTCAAACAGAATTATTTTTTTGATTCTTTTATTTTTCATAAAAAAATTATGTTTTTAATATAAAGAGGAGAGAAAGAACAAAAGAGATATGGATAACGAGGAACAAATGGTAGATTATATACCATGGCCATTACCATTCAATGATCCATCGAAATTAATTATTCTCAATGTTCGTGAGGAGCAGAAGAAAGTCGAACAAAAGTATAAATTGCCTATCGATGTTCTAATTGGAGAAATGAATTATTTTGCGAATAATTCCAGTTTAATTCCAAGATCAAACGCAACGTCATATCGGAAAGAGAAACGATGGGAAATTCAAATAATTTGCCAATTGGATACGTTCAATTGGTTGTATAGATATTTGGTGGAGAAGCAAATGAAATCATCTCAATATCCCTCATTGGAAATTGAGAAGATTATCGGTTTGTTGAATGCAGCTGATTATCTGGGAATGGAAGATTTGATAAAATATCTTGTTCAGAAATTTGTTGGAGAATTTATTGACGTTGTCCAGAAGAGTTCTGATGTCAATTGTTTGAAGATACATATCATACAAAAGATCGTGATTGAAATTCCTCCCGTTATCCTCATCGAATTGAAAGGTTCTTTCAAATGAAAAAATCTTCTATGAATTTTATTCGTTTGCAGATACGAATGTTGATCAACAAAAATTCCGATTAAGATCTTACGCTAAACTAATCGAACTGTCTTTATTTTCGGAAGAAGAAATTCTCAAGATGGGAATGAGAAATCGATTATTGAACGTCATTTTTTAATTTTAATTTAACTTTAATTTAATTTAAATTTTTTCATTGAACTTATTTAAATTTTTAGTTATCCGAAGTGTTTCAATGTATTCATTGTAATCGATTGATTACGAAATATTCGTATGAAGCAAATAAAGTTCATTGTTCGCAAGTTTTGGTGGATTTCGATGGAAATCTCTTGTTCGATCATTCCATCAATGAAAGTTGGTCATTGAAAGATTTTATTAGTGTTCTACGAATGTCGTGGGATTATGTTTATTGGTTACTCTGGTGTCTAACGAATTATTTGTTTTGTGAGGAACGGAGAGAATGGTTGAATATCATCGAATTCCATGAACATTTGAAAAGAAGAGAAAAAAAGAAGAATTATTCAAGTGGAATTTTTATAACACATCCATTTCTGGGAAGTACGACAAATTGTGAGAAATGTGAGAGTTGTGCTAATTACAAGAAGAGGAAATCGAACGAATATTTCATTTATGAGAAAGTTTATTCTTCGTCTTTTCACATGATCGAGTTAAATTGAAATTTGTTTTCAGATCTCTCACTTATTAGGGAAAATCGCATTCAAGTATGAAAATAAGAATGAAATCATTTCAGTTCGTTTGAATGAGAAATATAATGATTCATTTCTCTCATTCTTACATCTCACAAGAAATGATGAGAAGTCCCTCAATTTATTGAAATCATATCAAGAAACATCAATTTCATGGAACAACTATAAAACTGTGAATTTCAATATGGATTCCATTCGGAATGAAGAATCATTAAAATTCTCAATGATACAACAATCAGTGAAATGTAACGAAGTGAAACGATTCACTAAACATCTCAATCATACAACGAAACAAATGAACAATGATATTTTCTGGAAGAATGATGGAAATTCTATACGGAGCATCGAACAGATGTTTGAAGAGAGAAACAATAACAACAATAACAAAAATAATCGTAAAACAAAAGTGAAATAAGAGAATTAGTTTAATTTATATTTCTATTTTTCCTTCGACTTGTAAATATTATAATAAATCACCAATTATTATTTGGCGAAATTGAATTGAATTGAATTGAATTGAACAAATTCGATATTCGGAGATGGTTCAAGCTGAATGAATTATAGTTTGGAAAGACATCAAGAAATATTAAGAAAAAAAGAAATTTTAATTTCAAATTTTCGGGTTAGTAATCAGAGCACGTGGTCTGATTAGAAGAAAAATTATGTTTTATAAGAATTGTGCACGGATTCTCCACTCATACGATAAGAAACAAGGAAATATTAAATCACTTTCATTTAAGAATTTGAAAGATGATCCGAAAAAGGCGGTACGATTTCTATCAGATTTCTTAAAGATTCGTCCGTTTATTGAAGTGATTACCGAACGGTTATTGAAGAATCATTCGCCTCATCTAAAATTGGGGTCTCTTCTTCTTCAGTTGTTGATATATGAGACGAGCTTTGGTAGAGGTGTTTCTGGTCAATTCCGATCTGTAATAAAGCGATACAGCGAGAATATAGTTGAGGAGATGTTATTATTGATGAAAGAGATGGAAATTGTCCATCTCACTTCTTCAAGCGAATTATATGAATATCTTTCAGAGAAATATGGAAATGAGAAGAATTCAATAAATTACAATAGACTAATAGGCAATGAAGACGATAAAATGAAATATCTTTATATTTTCCATCAAAATCGATTTTATGATTTTTGGCAGAAAGAATATAAAGATGAGAAAATCATTGATAACCATTTGATGGATAATGGAAAGAGAGAAGAATATTTTAAAAAAAGGAAATTCTTTATCGATTATTTGACACATCCAAATGTCGTTGCAATTCCTTTATCATTCTCATTGAAACCTGATGATTCATTTATGATAATGGATCGATCCTCAATATTAATGTCACTCTCCTCACTCTACAAGAATGGTCTCTATCATTTCAATTATAATTCAACAACAACAACAACAAAAGGAAGAATTGAAGAAGAAATGAATGAAGGATTTTTTTTAGATTTATGTTCAGCACCAGGAAATAAATCGATTGTCGCTTTACATCTCAATAAGAAGATGAAGTTAAATTTATTTTTAAATGTTAAGTAAATTTTCATTTTGTTTTGAAAGAAAAATATATTTAAATGATTTAAATAAAGGACGTTTGGAAATGATGAAAAAGAGAATAAATAAATTAATCGATCAAGAAATAATTCCATCAGATAAGATCAATTATCTGAATATGGATGCATCGAAAATTTCGTTGAAAAGGAAAGATGTTAGTGGAGAAGCGGAATATCTCTTTCTCGATCCAACTTGTTCTGGTTCGGGCATCTTTTCATTCGAACGTGCAAATGATGAATCGTGGACTGATGAGAATTATATCGATCGTTGTAAACAATTGAGTAAACTGCAGACGGTGTTATTGAAGAATGCTCTCACCCAATTTCCCAATGGAAAAACATTGACATATTCGACTTGCAGTTTGCATTGGATCGAAAATGAGCAAGTTATTTTGAACGTTCGAGAATGTGCGGAAGAAAACGGATGGCAATTACAAAATATTTTAGATGACATCAAAAACGATGTTGGAATGTTGGAAGAGAAGGTGGAGTATAAGAAATTGACTAAAACAGATAAAAGTTATTTGAAGAATGTGGTTCGATTCACTCCGGCAGCACATCATTGTAACGGTTTCTTTATTGCGAAATTTATACGAATCAATCGTTCCCCAACGAATTGAAAAGAAGAAATAAAATGATGAATAAATATAAAGATGTATAATGATGATAATAATTCGAAAAGTTTTCTTTTACGATAATTTACTCTATTTACGCCCGATAACGATAATAATAAGAATAATAATAATAATAATATTAATGATGAAAAAAACGAATAATTGAAGGGAGAGATATAATGATTGTTTTTTTTTTTTTTTTCAAAAGAAGCAAGGTATCATATTTTGAATAGTTGTTGGGAATGAAGAATAAGAAAGAGAATTTATCTTGAGATTCGAATGGGTTTTTCCCCAAACAAATTAATGGAATAGATGGGGGTTAGATTGGATAGATACCCAATGGAAAGTGAGAGGGGATTTAATCGCGAAAAATTTCGAAGAATCAGTAGAAGAATATAGAAAATAGGAAAATGATGATGGGATGAAATTGTAGAAAGTCCTCAAACCCTTAGATGTTCCGGTTTAAACAAACGGAATTTGTTCAATCGGCCACGAATAAATAATTGTCTCGTCTTCGGTATCGTAAATAACACAATCAACACTACCATCAACGGAACAATGACATGAACATAATTTAATTGTTTACTCCTCAGACTTCTTCTAAAAACTCGCTCGTTTTCTAATGTGAAAAAAAAAAGAATTTTTATTTTTAAATTTTATTTAAACTTTTCAAAATTCTCTAACCGTGTTTATTTTCAAGATATCGAGCGAGTTTTTCTTCACGGTCCATCTGTAGATATAATCATATGTATAAGGAGAATTAATTGTGAAAGAAAAGAGTGTTGTGAAATAATATGGAATGTTAATCAGAATGAGAGAAAAGGAGAGGAGGAAACAATCCCAAAACGAAAACAAACGAAAAGAATTTCCAAAACTCAGGAATTATTTGGGGAAGGTGAACAAATGTGAGTTTTATTCCCTCATTTCGTGTGATGAGAAAATTGTGATATATGTTTATTTGTAAAAGTAGAAAAAAATATGAAAAAAATTGATTGGGATAAATTGATTTGAATATGAATATGAAAATTTGTAAAAAGAAATTTCTTTTCGAGAATATTTTTTTGCCAACAGTTAATTTTTGGGGTTAGGATAATTGAATGATTAAACGGAAAAAATTAGTTTATGAGATTTGGTAGAGAATGGGAAAGTTCGTTATTTTAAATTGTTGTTGATGGCGGAAGGATGATCACGGCCATTGTGTTGAGATAAAGAATAAAAAATTGAAAATGAAAATGTTCAGTTTACGATTCATCAATATGACGATAGCAGGTGAGGTATTCTAGATTGAAAGAGAAAAAAAAAATTTTAGATTAATCTTAATCTAATGATGATAATGAAAAGTTTGCTAATAATGAATTGATGGAATGAATGAAATGACAATTGAATTCCGATTGAATTCCGATTGAATTCCGATTGAATCATTTCAATTGATAATCGGAAAAGGAATAAAATGTGAATTTATTGAAATCGACTAATATTTGTTAGTGGTGTATAAGTGGAGTAGTAAATGAATAAATATAATTTGATTGTGGAATGATTGAAACTAATGTGGAATGAGATGATGATGAATAAAATAGTTTGAGAACTAAAAAGGAAAAGTGAAAATAATGTCCGAAAAAAAAAGAAGAGTTTCTCTTTCACGTCAGTTACATGTTGAAATAAGATTTATTATCATAGCATATCTATAACATTATTTATTCTAACATTAGAAATAGCTATGATCAAGTGAAACTGATCAAGTAAAAGTTGGACAATATGAAGATTAGTCAAAATAAGTCTTTCTCATGAGAAGATTTCTCAAATAAATTTTAAGAAGAATTACACGAACTTCACTGTCGATTTGTCCCCTTCTCTGCTTTCCAATCCCTCCCACATGATCCAACCAATCGTCTAATACATAAGGGTTCTTTGCGTTCGGATCATAATCGCCTTCCTCCAAATCTAACACATGTTCATATGACCAATTATGTGGATCATAACGATCTAGAAGGAATCGTTTAACCTTAAAAAAAGAGAAAGAAAATATAATAATGATAGTTGATGATGGAAAGATGTAATAATAAGGAAAACTTTCGTTCGATCCCAAATTATTTTATCATTCTCATCCCTGCCAAGTCGACATTTTGGACACATTTTTGGCGGTGGAAATTGAATTTTATGAGCATACGGATCTTCCGTAATATCGGTGTGTAAACGCTTATTAACAGAATTGTGCACTTTCCAGAAATAGAGGAGTGAATCCGACGACTTCTTTACTTCGACGGTAAGAGCTGCCGTTTCCTTCAAGAAATTCTTCACACAATCATTACATCCGAAAAAACTGATGACATAATCTTTGAGGACGAATAAGAGATTCGCTTTCTGGAAATGTTGTCTTGCCGTTTCGGAATTCATCTCTAATCGTTGTTGATTAGCGATGATGGTATGGAAGAGCATCCAGACAGCACATGGATAACCTCGATATCTCTTTTGACTGCCACGACAATGGAACCATTGAACTTTCTTTGGTAAGAATTTTCCCGGTTCATGAATGACATTAACGATTCTTTTGAATTCTCTTCCGGCAATTCCCTCATCAAATTTATGAAGCATTATTCTCATATATAATTCGTAAAGAAAAGACTTGACGTTATTCCGTCCGGGAAAATAATTCGCCAATAAAAACAACCATTTGCGGAGAGCGTATAATCGTTTACCTTTGATTAATTTAGCTGAAGAAATTTCATTTCTTAACATGAAATGTAATGCTGATTCAATATCAGCCATATACATATGATCGTTTCGTTTGAAATTTCTGACAGGAACATCGGCCTGATGTTCAGTACCAGTTTTAGGAGCTCGTTTTACAACAGTGGGTGATAATCGAGTATATTCGATGGAAGATATGGTATTTAATTCATGTAAATATCGTATGACTAATTCGACAATAACATGACGTCGATTTGATGGACGAATATGGGACAATAATTGATTGGACAAGAGAACACTTCCCTCATAACTGTCCACCGTTTTCATGTTAAACAATGACGCCATACCATCAGGTGTGACGAGAGAAATGTGTTTTGGACATTGACGTCGAATGAGAAATGCTTTTCCATCACGATCCACATATCGAATAATTTCCGTCCTCCAAACTTTCTCTTCTTCATCAATAATTGACGAACAATCAGATTCTTTTCTTAAAAATGATCGAAGAATTTCCTTTACATGAATCGGAGCTTTCGGTACATTAATGACTTGAATATGTTCGTTGATATCACATAAATCAAGAGATATTTTCTTTCCAATTCCCGTTCGATCACCATCGACAATGAGGAGAATTGTGGATATGGATGGATGATCATCAAATTCCTGTTGAATCGAACTGAAATCATTCTGGAGACATTTTCGTACTTTTTTATTTATGAGATTTGGATAACTCTCCGTTTCAATAGCTTCGATGACGGCATTCTCTACGAAATCCACATTTCCATAAACATCGTTCGATTGTTGATGAAGTTTAGGAATTTCATGTGTCGCTTTAACCATATGATTAACAATAAATTCTTCCGTCGAATTATATGGAAATAAACGTATGGTTGGATATTTCGATACATCATATGTATTACAAATGTCATTATTGGTTGTTGATGCACAATTGACTGCAGTGATGCCACAAACGGTTCGATTCCAGTTTTTGATGGAAACGCCTAACGCCGAATAAGTTGACGCATAATGTTGACAATGACCACACCAAGCTGAATAGAATTCCACTAACATTAATTTCGATGTGGAATTAATCAGTTTGCCATCAGATAAAAGTTTTTCATTTTCAAAAACTACTTTACTAAACGTCTTATCAGTCAAATCGACCACATATGGATCATTGTCGTACAAACCAGTTCCATCATTTTTTAGTACGCTGATCGAACGGTAAGATTGAAGGAGAATTAACGAGAAAATCGAAACGAATGGAATTGAAATAGTCATTTTATTTTCCTTTCAAATGACATTCAACAAAAGATCTACCTATTTATTCTCTACTGCCTAAAATAAAATCAAATGTGTTTTTTGAGCGCACAAAAAAAAAAGAAAACAACAGAATTTTTTCTTTCTCCTTGCCCCTATATATTATTCTATTTTCCCATTCACAATTTGTTTGAAGTTAATTGATATTCTTTATACAAACACTAATCATACAGTTGGATGTGAGAAGACGCTTCCACAAATTACTTCACAACTTAATTTCTGACGTTTGATTCCGGCAAGTTTTTCTCCTTCCAAAATGAAAATTGATGTGTTTCTCCCAATTACTTCTGTATTTATGTTTTATTAAAGTCTACTCATCATATTTGTTCACACTCTCCTCTTTAACTTCCCATCAACTACTTATAATAATTGGGAAAGGAAGTTATCCCTAAACTTTCTCTTTCTTTTTAAGGGAAAATATGAATTACTTTTTTTTCATATTTATCCTTACAATGCCCACTTACAATCTGTACAAATTCGAGAAATTCAATTGAAAAAAATTAATTAAACACAGAGACAAATCTTCACCTTTCTCCAATCACACGAGACAGAATCATTCCACCATCTCTGGATGGACCATAAACAGAAGAGATACACTTGTTCCACTTCTTCCCATCACTCTCTCCTTCACTTTCACTACACAAACAGTAGTCGTGTAAATGAAAGGAAGAGAAGATTGGAAAAGAAAAAACATTTGACTCACTCGATTTTTCAGAGAGAGAGAGAGAGAGAGGGAGAAAGAGAGAAATGATGTAAGAGAAAGACAAGAAGAAAAAAAAATTTTAATAATTCATAAAAATGATAATATGGAAAAATTATTAATTGTTAGTGGCAATTACACAAGACATTATCAACATTTGTTAATCAAACAGATCTGTTAGAAAGAAAAAAAGAATGTTACATGATTATCATGAAATAAATATCGAACATCATTCACAATTGGACGAGGAACGTTAATTGATTAACATTGTATCATATTATGGTAAATGGCGAGATGTGGGAGGAAAGGAAGAGGAAGAATATGGATAAATTATTATTTTCAAATGTTTAGCTTAACTCTCAGTTGTGGGTAGGTGTCGTATGTGAGCTTAAGATTTCTGATGGGAAAGGACAAGTAGATGGTGGCGGTCGTCGATGGCCATTGTCCGGGAAAAGAAGGTGTAATCTTTCACTTCTTTTCGGGATGTAGATGGATGGACAGAGACGATAATTTCTTCAATCGAATGTTAATGATGCTATTGACATTTCTCCCTCCCTTCTCTCTCACCTCACCCTCCCCCTAACTCACTTATCCATCAGTCTATCCATTGTGAGATTCATCTGTTCCATCCATTAGTCCAAGTCAATCACTTCCGAAAGAAGACGGACGAAGAAGAAGATATAGAAAAAAGACAAAAAAACAAATCCGAGTGCGAGAGGCACATTTCTCTATTTATTTCTTGAATTAATGAAGTCAATATTAAAAATTTATAAAATTTTTTTGTTGTATAATAAAAAAATTTTTGGAAAGTTTGTTTGATGACAAATTTTATTCATATAAAATAATGTCATGCATTGAAATGTGGAGAGAAAAGGAAATGTTCATTGACGAAGAGAGAAGGTCATAAAAATATTATCAGTTTTTATGATTAGGTTAGGAGGAGGACAGGCGATTAAAGGTGGAAGATATAAAACGAATCTTTTTACTTCTTCTTCTTCGTTTATTTTATGAAATTATTCTTTCGTCATTCTCAAACGGAAAAAATTGTTGAGAAGAAATCAAGATAAAATTTGAGAATTGAAATGCATTTGAGAGTTTCTCTGAATTATCTTAATGAATTTTTTAAATTTCTAAGAATTATTCCAAATGAATTTTTATTTCTCCTCAATCACATTTTCCTTTTCCATCTTCATTTTCATTTCGCATTTTTGTTAATCGAAAAAGATTTTCATTTTATGTTATGGAGAAGAATTGAACGGGAAATTTTGTGGCAATTCAACGAATACTTTAGAGGAAATCATTAATTTATTATGTTTGGTGGTGGTAGTTCGGACAGAAAAGATTGTGACAGTAAAATCATGTTCCACTCTCGTCCAATGTAAATAAGAAGAATAGAATGTTCTTCTCACTTCATTCAATCATCTGAAATCAATTTTCTAATCAAAGAACACAATTGAAGATTTATTCAATTTCATCAATTTTTTTCCCCAAATATTTTATTTGTCCTTGTCATTGGAATGACAGAACATCGTCATGTGAAAGAGAATTTGCCAACGTTGAAAATCCAGCATTATAGTCTTCGTCGAACTCTGGGGAAAGGTTCGTTTGGAAAAGTTCGTTTCGCTGTTCACGATGTAGTGGGAGTGAATGTTGCTATAAAAATCATCAACCGCGAAGTTATCAAAGAGATGGCGGTGGTGAGTAAAGTGAAGAGAGAAATTCGGAATATGCACATATTCAATCATCCTCATATCATTCGATTGTTAGTGATTCTATTCATTCGACTACAATTTATTCTTTCCAGATATGAAGTTATATCGACACCCTCCGATATTTATATGGTGATGGAATATGTATCGGGTGGAGAGTTATTCGATTATATCGTTCGAGAAGGAGGAGTTTAGTACATTTAAATTCATTTCTTAAAAAATTACTATTCATTATAATTATTATTATTATTATTATTTAACTTTTTTCTTGATGGGAATTTTATTAATAAATAATAATTAATTATTATTATTGTTGTTGTTGTTGTTGTTGTTGTTGAGTGTAGGTGGGTGAAGTACAAGCAAGAAAATTCTTCCAACAAATAATTTCTGGTGTGGCCTATTGTCACGAGAAACGAGTAGTCCATCGGTCAGTTTATTTTACGTGTCTTTTAAAATTAAATGAAATTTATTCTATTGAAGTGATTTGAAACCGGAGAATTTGTTATTGGACGAATATAATAATGTGAAGATTGCCGATTTCGGATTGTCGAATATGATGGAAGATGGTGAATTCTTGAAAACGAGTTGTGGTTCTCCGAATTATGCGGCACCGGAAGTTATTTCGGGGAAATTGTATCCCGGTCCCGAAGTGGATATTTGGAGTTGTGGTGTCATTTTATATGCGCTATTATGTGGAACGGTTTTCTTTTTATATTTATGGAATTTGAGAGAATTTATTTTTTATGATGTTACAGTTACCGTTTGATGATGAAGATGTGACGGTTTTATTTCGAAAGATAAAAAGTTGGGAATTGATTGATAATTCATAAGCATTAACATGTTCCGTTTAGATGGTTTATATCATACGCCGAATGATATGCCGGAAGGTGTTAGAGATCTAATTCGTGGAATGTTAACTGTCGATTCGTTGAAGAGGACGACTCTACCACAAATTATGTTAATTTTTATAACAATCATCCTCCGATTCATTTGTTGTTTAGAGAACATCATTGGTTTATCATTGATTGTCCCGGTTATTTATTTAATTATGGAAATTATAATAAAATGGAGAAAATTGATTGGAATATCGTTCGTCAAGTCAGTTGTCGTTTCAATCGAAATGAAGAATTAGCGAGACAAGCTATAATCAATAATTATCAATCGGATGAAATAAATATAGCTTATCATTTGTTGAAAGATGCGAAAACGAAGAATCTTGAACAACATTTCGGAATGAGTTCTCTCGAAGATTTTCATCGACAGAAATATATGGCCAATTCCGTTCCCGATTATTTACCACGAAACGAATTTCTCAGTTCCTTCACATCGTCTTATGCTCCCGCATCTTCAAATTTAGATTCTCAGAATTATCCTCAATCTCTTCATCATCATCTTCATCAATCTCAACATCACCATAACAATATTTATCGTCAGAAGATCATACAACTACGACCAAGACGACGACCATCCAAATGGCATTTGGGTATTCGATCACAGAGTCAACAACTTGATATTCTTTATGA
Source organism: Seison nebaliae (assembly GCA_023231475.1). Classification (NCBI taxonomy): domain Eukaryota; kingdom Metazoa; phylum Rotifera; class Pararotatoria; order Seisonacea; family Seisonidae; genus Seison; species Seison nebaliae. Next base: position 4,622 of record JALJEE010001021.1, on the reverse strand, counting down.
AGTGTTTCGTGCTATGAGAACTCTCAAATTAGAATGGTCACTTAGTCGATATAATGCATGGCAATTGAATGTTCGAAGACATGGAAATAAAAATAGTACGATTGTTCGTTTACAATTCTTTCGAGTTGACAGTCGCAGTTATTTATTAGATTTTAGTGCTGATTGGAAGTTTTATTCGAGAAATTCTTTAAATAACAAAATGACGACAATGACGAAGAATCAAACCACCACCACGTCAAATATACGACCAGATTATATTAATTTAATCAATAATCCCAGTATCAATTTTAACGAGATTTTCAATCAAAATTTTTCAGAGAAGAATGTTCGATCGAAACTCGACGAGCCTCACAACAGTTATGGGAAACGATCGAAACTAAATGATAATCAAATGTATTTAGATAACGACGAGAATATGGCGACCGAAGATTCTCCCACGTCTACTACTTCCGGTTGTATTGATTCTACTACAATTTCTGATTGTATCGAATCTACTACCACAACAACGACAATCAATAACAATAGAAATATGGCACAAGATGCAATGATGTGTGAACAACGGAAGAAAGAAAATTTCAAACAACTCCCACCATCAAATGGTCAGATGATAAATCTGCATAATGATATTCTCGCATCGACAGTTTTCCCCTCACCATACGAATTCGAACCCTCATTATTAGTATCACCAGCATCAGTCGGTACCGCATCATTTCTTTGTGATCAATGGGCTCTCGCTTCAAATTTGAATCAGGTTTCACCAGCGAAGAATTTCGAACAAAATCGTCGTAGACCGTTCGAAATTGATTGGGCGAGAACGGACGAATTATCCAGGAAATCTTTCGATAATCATCGACAAATGACTAGTAATGGTAATGGACATGGAGGTGTTGACAGATCGAAAGATTATTCGAAGAATTCAAATGTTTCCTCCTCTTTCTTCTCATCATCGACATTGTCGTTGAATGATTTGTGCAAGAGCGATCGCATATCTCGAATATTCCGTCAAATTCATCTAAGTGGCAATACCCGTGAACAAATGGAAGAAGATAAACGTCTTCTCTTACAATCGATTCTACCGAAACAAAATCTCCATGAACTACTCCATCCACCATTAACCACCCAACATCAGGTGATGGAGTTCCTAGAGATTTGTGCTGATCTTATTGCGACTTTAGCACAGTGATGACTCTTTCAAAATTTTCTCCATTGAGTAAACTATCTATTTGCCCCTCTCTCTATTTCATTTTCCTTATCTTATTTACCAAAGTTTCACATAATATATATATTTACAAAAGTTGCACAATTTCACAACATCTCGAAGTACCCCTAATTACACACCAGTAGCCCACACACAAACACTCGTCATTATTACATCCACAATCAGACAGATATACAATTTCTTTTACAATTTAATACAGTGTTCAACATTCTTTATTTTTCTTCCTAAATTTTACTCGAAATCCTTCCTTCTATTTTTCCAATATCTGTTTTTTTTTAATATCAGTTTTCTACTAAATGGTCATATCCAAATCAATCAATACTCGAATCAGTCAATAATTTCCTATTTGTTTTTGGCTGAATGGATTCATTTAATGGATAACAAATCAAAGAATGAAATTCTATTCCATTGTTTTATAGAACAAGAGATATAACAATGAATTATGTAACTTCAAATTAATTCACTTCTACTAATAAGTTTTATTGGGAAAAAAAGGAAGAAAAAACTTTTTGAGAAAGATTAAATCCGAACCGATTGACACAACTTCTTCATATATATTTATCTTCAATTCTTCATTTTACCACACGGAAATATTGTGTGTTTGTGTCTTTCTCATTATTTTTTCTTTAATTTTTATCGTGGAACTTTCCTCCTGTAAATATCATTAAGAATGTTTTTCAGAAATTTCTTTTTTTTCTAAAATGAATTTTAATCTTCTTCCTTTCTTTCTATTTACCTCTTGTTATTGAAATCGGTTAGTAATACTTTTAAAATTAGTATGAGGGAAAATATAGATTGGAATAGACATATGGATTATTTTTCACATTCAATCTTCAGTGTTGTTTTCAATTTCATTCATTTCCAGGAAATTTGATACGATGAGAAGTTTGGTTGTGGAAAAATTAATTTGAATTAAAAATAATATTAAAATAAATTTTATAAAAAAAGAGAATATAAATTAAGAAAGTTTCCGTTGGAGAAATATAACTATTAGAATTGTCCATTAAAGGAATTTAAATTGTTAAAAATTTTCGTCCAATTTTCGTCCAATTTTCCGTTGGATTCCTATGTAGAATAAAGAAAAAGTAAAAATTGAAAAAAAGAAAATTATATTTATTTTCATTTATAATTTTAGGTTGAATTTTTCGGTATGGCTAATTTGACATAACTCTCATTTGTTTTTGAAACGACGAATCTCATTGATAATAGTCAATTTGTATTATTATTATTTATATTGGAGTGCAATTGGATTGTTTTAATGAATTGGAAAAATAATATTGTAGTAGAAAAGAGTTACTTATTGTATTTCTGTAATATTATCTAAATTCCAATTCCAGAATAATTAGCTAAAATACACAAAAATCGAAAATGAATCGAAAAGCACCACAGAATTAGATAAAGGTTTGTAAATTTTCAATTTTCATATTAAATTCTAATAACAATATCATATGTAACAACATCCAGAATGTCAATTTTTCCGATATTTATTATGTTTTTTTCTTTCTTTTCTCCATAATAATTAAGAATTTTCGGAGCAGATAAATATACTGCGTTCAAAAATTTTTAAAACTATCATAATACATGGTAAACCTGGTAAACCTATACTACTTAAACAACATAAATTACTTTATTTTTCTTTGATTATTACAATTTCCTTTCTGCATTAAAACATACAATATTAAATTAAACACTAAAACATTAAAACATATATATCAACAGTTTTTTCTACCTTTTTTTTTTCTTCAAAGGAAACACATAAAATATTGATTTAGCCGTTATTCGAAATCTAATTATCTAATTCGACGAATTAGAAAACTGAAAAATATAATACGCCGTGACTCGGGATCGAACCAGGGACCTTTAGATCTTCAGTCTAACGCTCTCCCAACTGAGCTATCACGGCATATAATATATATTCCATTGATCGAAAATATCCCAACCGTTTTCAATTTAAAGGACTTACATAATAACTGACTTGACCCGAAATATCGATTGAGAAGTTTAAGAAGTCGTTGAACTTTTATAATATTTATAGACTTATCATCGGCCAAGCGATACCTCTCCTTAACCGGAGAGATTGCAAGCAAGCAAGATGATCCTTTAGGACCCGAGATGTCGATCGAGAATTAATCAGAAGCCGTTGAACTTTTATAATATTTATAGAATCATCATCGGCCAAGCGATACCTCTCCTTAACCGGAGGGATTGCAAGCAAGCAAGATGGTCCTTTAGGACCCGAGATATCGATCGAGAACTTTAAGAAGTCGTTGAACTTTTATAATATTTATAGAATCATCATCGGCCAAGAGATACCTTTCCTTAACCGGAGGGATTTCAAGCAAACAAGATAGTTCTTTAGGACCCGAGATATCGATCGAAAATTAATCAGAAGCCGTTGAATTTTTATAATATTTATAGAATCATCATCGGCCAAGCGATACCTCTCCTTAACCGGAGGGATTGCAAGCAAGCAAGATAGTCCTTTAGGACCCGAGATGTCGATCGAGAATTAATCAGAAGCCGTTGAACTTTTATAATATTTATAGAATCATCAACGGCCAAGCGATACCTCTCCTTAACCGGAGGGATTGCAAGCAAGATGGTCCTTTAGGACCTGAGATGTCGATCGAGAATTAATCAGAAGCCGTTGAACTTTTATAATATTTATAGAATCATCAGCGGCCAAGCGATACCTCTCCTTAACCGGAGGGATTGCAAGCAAGTAAGATGGTCCTTTAGGACCCAAGATGTCGATCGAGAATTAATCAGAAGTATAACGAAATAAAGTTTTATTCCATTATTCACATATTTTAGAATCTAATTGGAGGGATGTTTCTTTTGCTCCTCCAGAATGTCACTCCATAGTAGTGGAATAGATTTTATTCCGCTGCATTTAGTTTGAAAGTTAAATTTAAAGGAAATCAAAAGAGTATTTCGTGAGATTCTCTAAATATTTCGAAAGCTTAGAAGGGGATAATTTAGACAAATGTCTGAAAATAAATTATTCATGATAATTCATGTTTATAATATTAATTTAATGTTTTAGAACTAATTAGTAAACAAGTAAACGAGATTATGTGGAGGAAAACCGAAATAAGTTTTATAAAAAGTTTGAGAAAGTTAAAGTAGAAAAAACAGAAAATGCTCAGATTAATAATTTTAGTCGCTTTGAACATAATTCTGCAATGCCAATTAGAACATGTCAGTACTCGAAAAGTTTTCCATCGAATGAATGGAGTTATTCCATGTGCACAAGCTAATCTCATGGCAAAAAAATGTGAGAAGACACGGGGATGTTTTGGTTTTCAACATAATTCAATTGCATCTGAATATTTTAACGAACGAACAAAGATATTTGAAAAAGACTTAAGAAATTATTATTTAACAGAAGGTTCTTCATATT